>VZRH01003125.1:728812-746179 GCA_013397555.1 Urocynchramus pylzowi
CTGTTTTTAAGATGATCAGGATCATCTTTTTAGCTATTACAATACCTGGTTACAGAGCCATATATTTTATAATTTTGTGTCTGGCTGGTTCTGCCCAAGGGTTCTTGCTGAACAGAATGCTAAAAGTCTTATCCTGATCATCTTAAAAACATTAGTGTGGCAAAATTTGCTGCTTGCCAGTTTCTTTCTGAATTTAATGATTTTTGATGTGTTCCAAAATACTTTGTCTCTTGTGTGATCTGAGCCTGGTTTTTTGTGGGAGCACTGATAAAGGCAAAAAAATTCTTTTGAATTTGGCATTTAATCAGAAGTTAAAATGCTGAGCTGTGGCTAAAGAAATCTAGGTTTCATTCTTAACTTTAAAACAGTTTCCTTATTTGATATTAAATTTTTTTTTTGTAAATTTATTTATTTAATAAAATAAAAAACATTGTTTATCCACCTGCTTTATTTGTTCCAAGTGGGCTGATAGCAGTTCCTTAACCTGCAAGGATATTGAAGTAATAAATTTCCTAAAACATCAAAGGAGCTTGGATAGCAGGTTACTGAGGGCTGATGAAGTATCTAAGAAGAGCAATAGAAATCTGTTACATGCATGCTTTCCTCAGCACTGTACTGTAGTACTTTTTTAGAAGTTTAAAGAACAAAAAGAAATTATTTTACCAAGTAGTCTTAGTAAGTTCATGTTTCTCCATCATCCTTTTCTGCATCTCCTGTTGTCTGTAGCAATCATTTCAAACATGAAAAGTCCCAGAAAAGTGCAACTTTTAAGAATTGTAGTTTCCAGTCATGTTGGTTTGGTGCTTTGTAGGCTTTTCTCTCAGGGTGTTTCTGTTCTGAATTGCAAGCAGCATGTCAGATTCCCTACATGCTCATTTGGACCTGCTGCTGTCTTTGACACAGCCTCTAGTCCCAGCTGAAGAGTTTCATGGTTGTCTCTTATTTTTCTTTTCCTTTTTTTGTGGAATTTAGCAGGTGTGAAGGCTTTGTTTTGATGAAAAACTTGTAACACTTTGAGGTAATATGCGTCCATGGGTCCCTTATCAACAATAAAAGACAATTAATAAACAGGAAAAATCCTTATTGAAGCTACAGTCCAGCTGTTGAAATAAAGCTGTTCTTCTCATCCATTCCATTCAGGAGAAGGCAAAGATTTCTTCCCCCATTGTCTGCTGCTGACTAGAGGTTTCACTTGTCATTCTGGATGAATCACATGGTGAAAATGTGGTCTGGGACCTTTATTCTGGATAGTTCAGTGACCTCTTTGAAGAAATTGGAGGGTTTATGTTTTGTGGAGTAGGGAATCATGAGGGTACTCAGCCAGTAGAAGCTGTGTAAGACCCATTACCTCCTGATGGTGAATATGTGCTGCTGTAATGAGGGAACATCCTGAAAAGAAGTGCAGAAGAGAAGAGCCAAAGGCAGGATTTCCACTCAGAACCTGTGCCCCCTCCTTTTCCTGTACACAACTGATCAGAATCACTTCCTTGAGAGGCAACTTTGCTATTCTAAGCTCATTTTATCTGTAAAATGTCTCCTCTTGCATTATTTATTTGGGGCCTTTATTGCAGGAGTGGGCTGGGGATGTTCATGAGTGATGACAAATATAATGTAATTTCCTAATTGGTTGTTGTCTCTCACTTGTAAAATTCTTTTGTATTTCTTTGGAAATACAAAATGTCTCTCAGCTACTTTTCATTAGAGGAAAGTATAGGTGCTAACTCTGAAATAGAAAAACGTATTTTCCCTTGTAGTCTTCTGGCCATTTTTGGATTATCAATCCCTCTGGGTGAAAAAGCAATCTGGATTAAGTTAGATATTTCATTCAGAGTAGCTAATGCAAAATAAATAGCTCTATCATATTTTCCCTCTTTTCCTGGAGTCCAGCCAGATTTCCAGCAGTGTTGTCAAATAATATCTACTCTTTCAATTAATATTAGATACAGTGCTTAGGCAAAGTAGAACTAAATTGCAAGTCACTCAGTCTCTTCTCTCTCAAATCAGAAAACTGCAATTTAACCACTAACTTCAGGCAAAAATTGTTTTTTATCTGTGGAATGATATCTGTGTTTTACAGACTAGCCACCAAGATAAACACACATGTTTTTCTTTATTCTGTCTGTGGGTTGTCAGGGTGTTATACAAGCTGAAAACCAGGTATGGGGTCTGGTAAATAAAGACAACTCAGCTGGAACACAAGCTGGCTGGAATGCTATTTATCGTAATACTCTTTCTGTAGTAGACTTGTTGTTTGAAGACTTCCTGTAAACCCACAGATACTGAAATTTAAGAGCAACTTGTGGTTACACCTGTTACTGATAAAGCACACCCATTTTGTTGGTGTTTTCAGCCTAGGTTCTAATCATAAATCAAATCTACTGTGCATCTGAATTCGCAGGTGCGAAGTTTGCTTGCTGAATGTGAAACAAGGTGGAGTCTTGTATAAAATAAAATGTCTCACTGCCCCTCACAAAGAAGAAAAAACACTAAGGTAACATGAGTTTGTTGTTGACTTAGCCAAAAGCAGCAGGGAAATCTGTAGCAATAAGTATATTCACCTAGAAGCTCTGTATGTAAAGGGCAAAGTTGCACAGATGACAAGCTGGATGTTTTGAGATGAGTTTTGCTGCTGAAAAGCATAAAGAGTGTTAGGGCTTGTTATTTTTTTCTGAAAAACAACTGGTGACACACTCTAAGGTCAACATGTAATATCTTTTCCATGCTCTTCTAAAAAGTCAGATTAGTCCTTTCAGCAGTAACCTTTCTCACATTGAGTATGTTTGCTTTCCTGCCTTTAAAATTCATCTTCTCTGTTTGTGATTCTGACAGCTTGTAGGATTACATTGTCCATATATCAATGTAGATGTGCCCTCTTTGTCATATTTTGATTAAAAGGAGTATATTTTTACTTATTTTAAGATAATATAGTGTACAGCAGATATATATAACCTTTTAGCAAATCTTTTTTTTCTTTTTCATGTTTTTAAAGAACCTTCAGATGCCATTTAACTATTCAAGCTCAATATAGTAATACTGAAACAGGGTTTGGTGGGTTGAAGATTGTCTCTTAATCTTTAGATAGATACAAAGGAAAGCAGGGAAATGTGAAATAGAAAAGTCCTTGGGAAAACTTGAGTAAACATAAATCAAATGTTTCTCATATTCATTTTAGAAATGATCCAATAAAAATGGGTTCATTGGACTCATTGTCACTTACTTTATAGTAGATAACACTTTTCATTTTGTGGGCTTTCACGTCCCAGCACAAAAGCCATGTCTGCACACAAACATGTTATTCTTGCAACATGAATCTGAAAGAGGCCTCCTGGGCCACTAAGTCCAGTTTATCTCCTTTTTTAGGCAACTATACCATTTATATAATCTGTTTATTCTTCAAGACATTATCAAAAAGAAAAAAGAATAAGAATTTGTTTACTCAGCTAGCACAATACATTTTAAAAACCTGTAATAATGTATTGTATTCATTTTTATTTAAAAATAAAATTACCAAAGTAAGACACGATTTAATTACCATTACTCTGAAGATATTTGTTTATCTGATTTTGAACACTTAATTATCTTTTTTTATTTAGTTCTTCCAGCTGAAGGAAAAAAAGTGTGAATATATGGTGTGAATGATAAGAAATCAACCTTTGGTCGAAGCTAATTTTGTAAAATATGTCCTAGTTCCAACATACCACTGTTTGCTATCACTTTTACTAGGACTGAATGGTATTACTGAAGTTATTTTGCAAAAAGATGTTAAATATCTAAAAGAAAAGTAATTTCCCTATTTGTACCAAACCAGGTGATAACATGCCTCACTGGAACCAGCCACCCCATGACCAGTTGTGTTCCCTATCTTTTGGGCAAGCTGCTTTCTTTCTGTCTGCTTTACTCGATGTCTTTTATTGAGTTCTATAGAAGGTTTTCAGTCATATTAATGGTTTTTATTATGTGGGGATAAACAAACAAGGCTTACTGTGGGTCTGCCCACTCTCCAAATACTTTTGAATCTATTGATCAGCTACCACTAGATTTATAATTAGGTGGATGTCAGCAGTCTATGAAGCTTTGTGGTAATGTAGAATTGGGCAGGACCTACATTATCCTGATTTACTTTTTTGTGGGATTCTTCCCACTAAGTGACTGTTTTCTGCCTTAGAATGAGTGAGCTTTTTCATTTTCTCTGTACTTTTCATTAGGTCCAAGCTGTGCTGCTTTATTTCCTTACTAGCAGGGACCTTGAGGTTTCAAAATTCTTTTACCTTTCAGTCCTGTGTTATATCTGAAGTGAGCTCTATTATCCCCACTTTCCTGGCTAATCAAGGTGAGATCTTTTAGTCTCCACAATGGTTTCTAAGTTCCCTTGGGTATCCTAATGGCCAGTCTCTTCATCTGTTACCATTTGAACAAATTTCTCTCCAATGTAGGTGGCCAGAATTATGTTCAATATTCTGGATAGAGGCTTTTACAACATCGTTAGTAACTTGTATTGCTACTGGAACGACCTCATCCTTTAGATCCTAGCAGTGATCTAAAGATCCTGACAGTGATTTTGCTTTTTCATGATCACACCAAATTAATTGCTTCTCATCATCCTCTCATTGAAAAATGCACATCACGTCTTGCCCCTCTATTTTTTCTAACTGATGGTACATCAGCATAGATCAGATAGTCTTGATGTTAGTCCTTATGAGTATGACCTTGTGCTTTACGATAGCACAGGCTACACAGAGCTTATTAATGCCTCAGTTTCAGACCTTAAGGACTATTAATTAGCATATGCAGGCCTGGGTTTACTGGGGGAGAGGGAAGAAAAGCATCCCTGCTCCCATCTTTATTAGCACCATCCTGTGCTGGGTGTACTTTCACATCATCGGCCATGAGGCTGCTCGATCCTTCTGCACAGACTGAGATTGTGTTAGCACTTGCATCTTGCATTCCTACTTGCAAGGATGACTGTATCTCTCCTATATTCATGATGACAAGGGTTTTGTGGGGGTTTTTTTGTTTGTTTTTGTGGTTTTTTTTGTTTGTTGGAGTTTTTTTTTGTGTGGGCTTTTTTTTTTTTTAATTATTATTTCAGTTATTCTCCTATGTTACAGTGAGGATCATAGACCTTGGAGTAAGACTGTTTTTACCCTTGAGTCCCTTTAGATGGGAGACACTCTCCAAGATGTGATGATTTTGTCATTCCTTAAGTATAGGAAAGGGCTGTGGAAAGACTGCTACATATATTTGGAGAAAAGCCTAGGAAAATTCAACAAACCTACGCAATATCCTATGGTCTAAATGATCTAGTCACTTTTTCCTGATGAAATGTAGGCTTCTAATGGGCAGCAAAGTGTTTTCAATTTCACTGGATTTTGGCATTTGTTGAGCTTTCCCTGAGTATTCATTAATCTAATTGTGAGGCAAATGCCAACTTCAGACTAAAGGTGACCTAAATGTCGCACCACTTTTAGCACTAAAATAAAGAGTGTTCAAGAATTAATGAGCGTGGTGGCCACATTTCTTATGCATAGCAACTGGTGAATCTCAGCTTCTGTCTCTTTGACACATAATGCTCCTCAGTCAACTCTCTATTTCCCAGGTGAGTTGCTTCTCTTGCAGTTGTCAGATATCTGGTTTTTATCAGTTTATGACAAACCACAGGGGCTGTGGATCATAGGACTTGGAGCTTTTGATTAGTTCTATGCAATATGAGAAGTTTCCTTTCCTTCAACAAAATCTTTTCAGCTTTCTTTTCAGTGTTTTCTCCAAAATTACAGGATATACTTAACTTTCCCCTGGGATACTTGAGAATAGCAACCTGACTCCTTTCACTTCTCTTTTCAGATATTTCTATTTTCTTTCCTCTTTCATCTTTCTTTTTATCCTCTGTGAAATGGCAAAGGACAGCACTATGACTAACAGGGTAGCAAGAAAAAAAAAGGAGGAAAAGACATTTTGAAGGGTGATGTGAATTACCCAGTTAACAAGTCATAGACCTAGCGATGCTTATGTTGGAATAATAATAAGTCTTAACAT
Source organism: Urocynchramus pylzowi (assembly GCA_013397555.1). Taxonomy (NCBI): domain Eukaryota; kingdom Metazoa; phylum Chordata; class Aves; order Passeriformes; family Fringillidae; genus Urocynchramus; species Urocynchramus pylzowi. Next base: position 734,846 of record VZRH01003125.1, read on the forward strand.
GTCTGTGATGTATACAAGAATTAGGAATTTTAGGGCTGTACCTGCAATTACAAGAGAGAAATTTGGCTGGAAAGAGCAGGGAACTTCTCACTTTAACTGAGTGTCTGAGTAGCCATTGCTGGGGGGCAACTTTAACCAGTGCTAGGTGGGAGCACAGCTGTAGGGCAGCTGTTAATACTGACCTGAGCAGTTATTCCAGAGATCTCACTCCTTAATGGTAATGAGCAGTCATCAGAGCCTGTTGTGTTATTGGTGAAGAAATCACAGGGCCTTTCAGCACCTCGATGCAGTCTGCCATCTTCTTTACCACAGAATAATTTTTACTGTCCGAAAACTGTCTTGCTTTGAAAAGACAGGTGTCTGCTAAGGAAGGCAGGAGCCTCTCTTGAAAATGGAAAATGTAAAACCCCCTCCCTCTGAATTATTAAAATTTTGAAATTAAGGTACTCTCAGGCAAAGATATAGGAATAGAAGTAACAGTTCTTTACTAGGAAAACTAAATTAAAATGCAGTAATACAAAACAACACTGGCAGAGTCAGAATACAATCTGACACCCTGTGGGTCAGGGTATGGGTGAAGTCATCCTGGAGTGACAGATGTGGTTCTGTTGAAGCCCTGATCCTGTAGAAGGGTGCAGTTTTCTTCACAAGGTCAAGTGGTGGTGTAGTTTGGCCTGGTCTTCCTCTACAACTCCAGTGGAAAAAGGCTCCCTTGGTGTTCAAAAATCTCAGATTTTTATCTAGGTAGGACTGATTGTTTCCTCCCCCTGGGCAGAGCATTTTTCAAAGGGATGATGCAATTTTATCAGTCCAGTCTGCAGTGAGACTCAGTGGCCCATTAACAGAAGATGTCTCCCTGGAGGAAGGGTAAGTCATGGAAGAGATAAAGAACACTGCTCCACTTGGTTTCAACAGATGGTGATAGAACACTTACTTCTGGTTACATCTTGCAACCTTAAGACAAAAACTTTGACATCTCTCACTGTGAATTCAAAGCCACTACAGTGGCCTTGGGCAGGAGTGTAATTTTTAAGTTGTTCTGTGAAATACAGGAATTTAGTCCTCAGTAGACTCCAGTGATTTACTAATACTTAAGTTACTGGATTGATCACTTAGTGTTTGGGTAACAATCCCAGTAATAACCAGGAATATGTCCTTCTGGCATTAAACTTTGTGAAGCTGTAAAATGCATTGAGACCCCAGGACACGGTAGTGAGCATCTGACATGTGAGCCCTGGTTTCCTATATATTTATTTCTTATGTCCTATGTCTCTGCACTGCAGTCATTCCAGCTTCCCACATTTTCTGTAATCACCATTGTTAGAGTACATTTTCTGTCCTCCTGTGTCTTACAGACTAAAGCAGAATGGTTTTTTTTGTCTGGTTGAGAACTACATATGTACAGATTGGCAAGCTGCCATGCATGCCCAGGTGGCCAAGCTAGTTCATGCATTTTAAATGTGCAAGGATTGAGTTTGGTCTGTCCTTTCCTCAACTAAAAGAAGGAATTTAGAAAACTGATGTTAATCAACTGTCTAACTGTTGGACACAAGTGTAGAAAATTATCTGGGGTATTTCTATTTCTGATTGAAATGCCTATGGCAAGGAAAATTACTAAAGCCAGATAAGTGGATAGCTGGGACAATAGCATGAACTGTGCTGGTTTAGGTTTGTGGTTAAGGAGGTGGCATCCTATCCTCAGGACCTGTTTAAGAAGTATATGGAGAAAGGCTAGAAGATGTCACATGTTGAGGGTTTGAGGATTGGGAAATGAGGGCAAAGACCAAGGGACTGATGTCTTGCCTGAGTAAGGATGCAACTTCCTGTTGTAGAGAGGAGAGGACTAGGAAAGAATTATTTGGTCCAGAAGTGTCAATGTTTTTGTGCTTGATGACATCAGCAAGTCTTGAAGTCTTTCTGCTATATCTCACAGTTATAGCATCCCTGTGGTATTGGAGTCTCCTCTTGGCCATCATGCTGTGTGTGACTGCAGTTAAACCATTGATATTGCTGATTGCTAACACCCTCACCCTTCTGTCATTCAGTGCAATTCTTATGGGCCAACTTCAACTTTTGGTATCCTGTGCCATGGTTTCATTAATTCTCCAAAACTCCTTTCACATCCTTAAGAGTATATAGTCAAACTTTTGGGGCTTATTAAGGGTGTTTAGCCCCTGAAGTTCTGTGTGCAGTAGCTGTTCCAGCTTCAGAACAATCTCTGACAGGCAGCCATATTTGACAGCTGTATGACTTAATGTGTATAAGTCTCTTAATAACTGATTTAAGCTTCTAATTCTAACACTGCCCAGTGATGTCAAATAAGAAAACAGCTTTTAACTTGCCATGCTGAATAATATTTGACATTATATTATTGACATTATACTATTTTCTTCCACCTTCAGCCTGTCAGCAAAGAACAGTGGGGAAATCTAGCCATCTAATTTTAACTTTACTATCAATAAAATCCATCTGTTTTCCATTTATATAATCCATTTACTTTCTATCAAATGTGATCATAGCATTTTGCAGTTACTAAGGCAGTTATAGCATCACAATATGTGACATTGCAATTAAAATTTAATACAGTCTTTATTAGATCTTTGTTGAGGGAGAAGAATGTTGATGATGGTGAATTTCAATGATACAGTGAAGAATCTAAGAAAATTTCTTTCTCCATCTTTTAATAATTTTTCTTCAAATCTCAGATTTCTCTGATAATACATATGATCACATTGTAAAATAAACATTAAAACATGTGATAGAGACTTAATAGTATATGGGTTCTATGCTAATGAGTGATGATAAAAAGTAATACATTTCAATAAATACATATACTCACAGATATCTAGAGATGCAGTCTCATCAATCCACAGTCATTTTGAGTAGCATGCTCTAACTTCTAAATTGAGGGGAATCTGACAAGGTCTTATGCTTTCATAAAATTTGGATACTACTTCCTCCCTACAAGTGCTTAGCTTAATAATTACCATATCTTTACTGAAATGGCTGCCCTTTCAAGGTCTGTCTTTTTATTAATGTGCTTTTCTGGTAGCTGGCCATTTAAATGTGGCCAGGATGAGCTGTCATGCAGTGCAGTAAGTGAATATTGCAGTTTTCTCCCTCCCATCTATGCAATACTTTCCAGCTAAAGAGCATGTGAGATCGAGAGGGATTCCTCAGCAATGAAAAATGAAATAATGGTGTCAGAAGGATTTTCAATTTATCAGAGAAAAGGCATAATGAAATCCAATAGCTGGAAGAGAAGGCAGAGACAGACTTATTAGAAATAGGGTGTGCAATGAAGGATAGCTGTCTGTTGGAAAAGCATATCTAAAAATGCAGTGAGATCTATGCTACCTGGGATCTTTATGTATAAAAATTGATGACTTTTTAAAATATACATTTTAACTTCAGGAGAAAATATGAGCCTCTTGTCAATTTTTTTTTTTTTTAAGTGATATCCTCTGTTCTGTTCAGTAGATGAAAAAATAAGTGATAACAATAACTATTTTCTCATTTCCCAGCTGATAAATATGTGTTCTACTGCTTCTCAAAACTTTCAGTTTTGAATAAAATGAGGAGGGAGTGGGGGGAAACTGTAGCTGCAGTATGATATGTCTTTATATTTTTAATCTTATTTTAATCCTGTCTCTTTTTGATCCTTTTTGCCTGCTGAGGAGATAGAGAACACTTCTTCACCCAGAAAAAAATAATTATATTGGGAAGAAAAAAGCAAAAAGGTGATGACATTTAAAATAAATTTTCATTTAGAGATGAGCAAGGAAAATAAAATAGAACACCCAATCTGTAACTGTTTTAACTAGTCTTTTATTATATTATTTTCATAATGAACCAGCACAAACTAATCCTAAACATGTGGTAGGTAGCTGACTGGGACATTTTAAGTACCTAGTCCAGCAACTTCAAAGAGAAGTAGTAAATGTTCAATTATACCTAAAGCCTGTCAGAAGAAAAGGTGTTCACTAAATATTAACACACCATTTGATGAGGCATGAAGATGGCCTTTCCTATCACTACTTCAGGATTTTTGTTGGAATAGCATTTTTGGAAGGAAGGTTAATAAGGAGACAGGATGGGTTTTATCAGTGGTATTTTGCTGCTTTTTTTTTTCTCCATCGTTTCACATGTCACTCCTCGAGTTGGTTGTGACCATTTGAAGGATTGCTTTATACATACAAAATGAATTATCTGAGTTTGCCTACCCTTCTTTTGTGTCTAGAGATCTGGTCAAGGCTTTCTCCCTTGTAGAAATTTCCCACTGATTGTGATCCACAGTCCATGACGGGAAGGAGTGCCATGGGTCCAGTGAAGCATTTTCAGGCCAATAATTTTCATGGGAAATTTAGAGATTGCTTCCTATAAGAGGTGTATCTATGTATGGATGAAACTGTGATCTTTACCCTTAATTTTTGATATGTAAACTCATCCATCAAACAAATGAGAGACTATTGCTGATGACATAGGCCGCCTATTCATTTTTTTTTTTTTTGCTTAGTGGCTTCATCTGCTGGACAGAATTTATTTTTTTTTTTCAGTTCTCTTTGTCCCAGATATATATAGTATCACCATTAATATGTATATGTACTTTTATAAAAGGAAACTCCAATGTCAAAATGAAGCATTTATTGACATAAATGCAACAGGCTGATTTTTTATTTTTTCCTTACTGAAGTGCTAATGCAAAATTTACATGTTTCTGTAAAAAGAAACATTTTGGAATTTGGAGTGGTGACTCATGCCCCTCTCTCCCAGAAAGGAACTGCAGATAAAGGACATATCTTTAATTGCAGCTTGAGAGAGCACTTTTCAAGTGCTAGGTACAGGGTAGCCAGGCTAACATGGAGCTAATGGCAGGTGGCTGAACCAGCTGGAGTAGAACTGCCACCTGCTGCAACATCCACCATTAATTAACTAACTCATCATTAATTGCATGGCCTTCTAACTAAGATCATGTGGAATATCTGTATACTATCTAATGAAATCTGTGCTTCTGAATGATAAATCTGAACTCTCAGGGGACTGTTTATGACCTAATGCTGAAGACACTGGATCTGTGTTTAGAGAGAAGCAAAAGTCCCAGAAGTGTGGAGTTCACAGAGCCAGATCTCAAGCTGTTTTGTTTGGCACAGTCCCAAGTCAGCTGCCCTTTGGGGTCAGGGGGGCAAAATCAATTTTGGCTTGTTGAGAATCCCAGTCTGGAGGCCTGTGCTGAATGCAGCTTCATCCCATTATGGATGATCTACTTCTGAGACAGAAGGTGATTATCAATCACAAAAGGACCTTAGTGCTCTGCAGTTCTTTACTGTAAATACTAATCAATAGCAACTCTATTGTTAGCAAGCCAGAAACTTCTGGTCTCTTGGCTTCTGTCAGATGGTGAGGTTTTTGTATTTTTCCTCTACCAGCTACCTAGGTTACACCTCCTTTTGTAATGAGTGTCAGTCATTTTGAAGAGCAACATGACTCAAAGAAGCAGGGGTTAAAGTACCAGCAACAGGCATGGCTTTGAAGCTGCAGAATAACAATTTGCAATTAGCTCAGGAGATCTTGCTAATTTCTAACGCAGCTCCTTGCATTCTATCTAAAAATAGATTGGTTTTTCCTTAAACACTTGTTGGTAGAAGGATGGGGAAGAACTTTAGGAAGTCAGCTACTGAAGCATCACTAGTAGTCACTGAAGACAGAATGTCTAATACTTTTATCTTGCAAAAAGGGAAGATTTTTGGCACTTTGACCAAGTCCAGTGTTCACCTACTGTATGAGCAGCTGAGATTTCTTCCTGTGCAGCTCTCATGAAAGAGAAATCCAGGGGAAGGGAATTTTCTCTTCTGTGTCTATTTAGACATTGAAATCTTAACCAGTATGGTAGCAAATTGGAAACTACTCAAGTAAACTATCAGTGTAACCCAGTATGTTTGGATGTTTTAAGACAACATTTCTTTTTTACATTGGTTTTGCCTGATGTAAAGTCAACATTTTTGGGTGCAATTTTACTGCCTATGTAAATCAAGTGCAAGTGGGAAGTTATTGCTAGGGGCACTTTATACAAGTTTTCTGTTTGACAATTTCTATGATCTTTTTTGGCTCACAATCAAAAGCAGACATTGTTGTTTCACTGGAATAAATAATACAACAAGCCTGATCAGCTCAGGGAAATGGCAGGTTTCTGCATTTCAGGTTAATCTCAAGCCAGTCATTCATTCTGATTCTTAGCTGCTGTTCTTGCTGTGATGCCAAAACACCAGTTCCTAGGCTGATATATTCATATTCTAATTTTCCAGTAATTAGTGTCCTCCTGAAAATGGGTTCTTTTTTTCTTTATTTTCAATCACAATGTTTAATTGAAATTCATAAGGGAAATGCTGCATCATGTTTATGGATTGAAGAGTGTGTGGTAGACAATTATTATGATTTTAAAATACAGCTTGCTTAGAAATAAAAGATAGGTGTTCTGAGTTTGGCTCATTCTTTGAGTTTGAAATGGAAATTATTATAAATATGTAAATAACTTGAGAATTAAATGAAATTAGTTTTCTATTTTTGTCATTAAAAACAGGAAAAATGAAGCTCAGATGTTAAATGTAATTATTTTTAAAAATTAAAAAGAACGTACTAAACAATTGCAAAAAGTAAAAATTGCAAAAGAAGTTGATCAAGAATCTCTCACAAATCCAGGGCATAGAGAAATGCTACATGAAAGACAGGAATTTTATTGTATGTTTATTTAAAAGGTCTTTAAATCCACAGAGCCAAGGACAGTGCTGCTCACTGCAGAACTAGTTTAAAGGGAAGAGAAAAGCAATTTTCGTGATGCAGAGCATTTTAATGCACATTTCTACACCTTTTATTTCTGATCTCAGTTAAGTTGACAAGCAAGATCCTGAGACTGTTGAAAGCCCTTAACATGGAGCAAAGGAACAAGATAATTATTCTGATTTACAAATGGAACAGATGTTCAGATAAAAAAAAAAAACAAACAAACTGGTGTTTCTTATAAAATGGTCCTTTCTCATTCTCTCTAAAATTGGGCTCGTATGTCTTTCTGTTTCAGGAATGTGCAGCTATTTTTTGAACAGCAGCAGTAGCAATACTGCTAACATGTTTAACAGGTTAAACATGAACCTGACCACTGCTGTGGGTTTGGAGTGGGCTTTTTTGTTCTAAAATCTGTGCACTTTTAATAAAAGAAAAAAAAAATTATAAAAAAGTGGAAAGTGTGGAATGGCATTAATCTGTTTGCTCAGGGTTGAGTGACATGACATGGTCATCAATGGGAGGTTAGTGGAGATAACTTTCAAGAGAAGTAATTTTTGGTCTTACACTACAATGCCTTGGTATTTCTGTAGCTAAATCATAGAAGATCTAATTGGTTTTAAAAATTGATGGGAAAAAATAATTATAATGTCAATTTGGATTTTTTTTTCTGAATGTCAGAATAATAGCAGAACAAGCAATCTCTTTTGGGAACCATTGCAAATCTGAACTCACCGAGATATATTTTTTAATCTCAAAAAAAAAAAAAAAAAACCAAAAAACCACCAAAACAAAAAAAAAACAAACAAAATAAATAAAACCCCCATCCCAAATGGAATAAAAGGGTCCTTTGATTATCTTGTTTTGTTGTATTCAACTTCACATGGTCCCTGATTAGGTCCAAGATTGCCTTTTATTCTCAACATGGCCAAACCTTGCTATTTAGTTTTCAGATTTCCATACATTCTGCCATCTTTTGTAGCTGCAATTCATAATCCAGCCTTGGATCCTGCCATGTAATGGTATCTCCCACCTTTCACAGGGAAAGGATTTATTTCCCTGAAAAATAAGTATTTTCAGCTTTCCTGGGGATATGACCTTCGCACTGATACGCTAAAATTGAGGAGTAAATATTTCGAGACATGATTTGAAGATCTTTATGGCTGAGGTTGCTTCTATCTAAAAGAAATCTCCTTTTCTTTTCCAAGATCCACATAGCACCTGGGAAGTGGCAGTCTTGGAGTACATTGTGTTTTATTGTAAAAATGTGCTGCACTACATCTATGCAAAGGGCTTCCTTTTGTCATCATTCAGACTTGTCTGTTGCTCCTCTCCTTTAAAACACTTCCAGTTCTACTTCTCAGCAATATGATTAGGCCTATATTATTATGAGACAAAATGTTAATAGAAAAATAAAGGTTGTTTAGATGACATAGGACTAATTTATTCCATTAATTAGAGTGAAATTTTATGCAGTTATTCAAAATAAGTAGACATGCAAGTTATTCAATCACTTAATAAATTACCGTAAAGTCTACTCTAAATCTAATATCTTTCAGTTCCTCTAAGATGAACATTCTGATATCAATGACTTTAATAAATTCTACACAGACAACTTCACTTTGGCATAAACACAAACAGTAATAGAGTTAATAGGAAATATGTTTCTATACCAATTAAATTTGACCTTGAGGACCAGAAAGTCAACTGATATGATGTGGTGTATACTCTTTTTAGGATATTTCATAGTATTAAATCCTGTGATGATATAAATGTAGTCCACAGAGAAATAACTTTTTTTTATCTTTCTAAAACCAGGCTGATACATGATTAGTTCCACAAACCTTCCTAAAATTAGTTTAAGAGTTTTCATTCAGGACTTTTGTTTTGACAGAAAAGGACATTGCTGGGTACCTTGGTTAGATAAATTTTCTCAAATTATTTTCTGTTGAAAATGAGATCTTCATAATACGTGTTTTCAAAAATCTCCACTATCAGTTTTTTTAATAATTTACTTTGTTTCTGCATAAATGGCTTTTTTTGATCTCTAAATTAGAAAAAGATATTTCATTCTGTTCTACAGAGCAGTTTCCTCTCAGAGTTTTATATACAATAATAGAGGGATTCAACTATTGCAGTCATTAAACATCTATTGCTGTATCATGTCTCAAAATTGTATGTCAGTAGTGTATGTTATGAAATAAATAGAAAAATAATTCTATGTAGGAGGTATTTTTAAATGAGTTCATTTTTGAAATGTCATGTCTTAGCAGCCAACTTTTAACAAGCTAGGTTTTTCCACAACTTCCTGAGATGTTATTTTCGTTCTTGGCAATTTGACACAAAAATAAAAGTTTGAAACATTGAGATTTTCAGGAGAAGGTGGGGTTTGGTTATGCTTTGTTTTTTTAATCCTCTGATCTTTCTGCAAAGCTTTGTAATCTCACAAATCCAGTTTGGTTGCAGTGTGAAAAAAATGACATAAAAGTTAAATTAAGTGTTTTACACTGTTTAAATCTTGTGTTCAGGTAGTGGGTAGCTGCTGTTTCTTGTTAGAATGATCCCTATTTATTCTTCCCTCAAAGACCAGCTCTTGTTTAGCACAGAGGATGGTCTTGGTGAACCCACAGCAGCAAGGAATGAGTGGGCCTTTCCAGAGCCTCCTGAGCTCAGGTTTCCTCAGCTTTTTCTTTTTCCTGGATGGCTGCAAGTACCAGCCTGATTTCTCCTGAGTCTGAGTTGAGCATCTGTCTCACAATTAAATGGAAAAAGTTTTTAATAAATTACTGAAACAGAAATTAATAAACACGTGGCACAACACTATTGTCTGGTGTTAAATGTTGGTCCAGCTATTCAGTTAATGAAAGCACTTTGGCTCTTGCCAGCTTAGTGTCAGCTGATTGTTTTCTGGGTTCAAACCCCACAGGCATTCAGTCTGGAAAGCAAGGACCAAAGCAACAACTGGTATTAAACCTGAATGAAGTCTAGACATTATTTTTATCCTTTGTGCCTTCATAGTATTAGGAAGATAGTCAGCAACAGTGATAGTAAATACACATCCTTCTCATAGTTTTGAAATATGTTTTAATAATCAATATTATTTCAATATTTTAACATGAAATTTTTGCAATAATGTTATAATACTGTCCCTTACTTGTCAAAATTAGTTGTTCTAATATGTTTTATGAATGTGGCATCCTATTTAAGATAAATAACTATTTAGAAATACTCTCCTATAGTATATTCTCCTGTGCTAATTTAATCAGAAGAACTGATTCTGACTGAATCTGAGCTCTTCAGAGCAAATAGCATTTCCTGAAAAAATTGGATTCAGCAACTGGTATCACTTGTGTTGTTATTAATGTTTCACTGGACTGGTATTATCTGTGAAGTAATAAGGGCTTGTCTGTGAATCAATACCAGAGGATAGGTCTTTGAGAACAAGTAAGCCTGTTCATTACAAAGTGTATTACTAACCTGAATTAAGATTGTGAAATAATGCTATCAAAAAGAATTAAAGCCATTTTAAATTCCTTTAACATAATTCACTTTGGAAGGCAACAGAATTAAATTTTGTTGAATTCAGACTTCTTTATTTATTTAATGTGGATGGGTCTGTCTAGAGCAGGTCTCCAGTGACAATGTTAGATACTCTCTGATTTAAGTGGGCAAAGCAAAATGCAGAGCTGGGGCAACCTGCCCTGTGGGTGCTGAGGGCCAGGGTCCTGTTTGTCCTCCCTGTCTGACCTTCCCAGGAAGGAGCTCTCTGCCCACCCTGGTGTGCTGTTACCTTCACCTGTGGCTCCAGCGATGGAAAACATGGAGGGAGGTGACCTTCCCAGCAAGACTGTAAAGCTTGCCTTTAGCTGTGTGCTTGGATGACAACTGTATACATAACTCTTCCCATAAATTGTGAGAGCAGTGAATTTAGGTACTCCCTCAAATTCACCCAATAAATCAGTGAAAGCAGCTTTCCAAGACGTGTGCTCCCTGCTCTAGAAACAGGTTGAGCGCTGGCAAAGGCGCTAAGTGTAGATGCTTCGTATGAAAGGGGAGATGGAAACTAAATTTGTGTGATGGGAGAGGATGGCAAGTGGGGTCCCAGCCTGCAGTGAGGGTGATGGATAACAGACAGAGATGGATGAGAAGCTGCAGAGCTGTGAATGCTCTTCCTGGCCAGGATAAATAGCTGGGGAGTCGTGTATTGAGGGCAGCTGGAGGAGCTGCAGTGATAGGAGGAATGAGTGAAAGAGAGATGCACCACCAACCCCCCTGAAATGGCAGGAGAAATTTCACAGGATTTCAGAGCTAAAGCCAAAAGATTTTTGATTTTTTTTTTTTTTTTTGTAGAAAGAGTAGTTTTTTTAAGAGTGTGTGTGTGTATATGTATATATACATACATATATACATATATATGTGTGTGTGTGCGTGTGTGTATAAGTATAATCCCTTATATTTTCTTCTGGAATTTGGAAGTTGGTTTCAAACAGTAGTACCAGAGCTCAATTTTTTTTTTTAATTTCCCCTCAGCTTTCCTGTCATCAGAGAAAAAAAAAAAAA
>VZRH01003125.1:746375-828171 GCA_013397555.1 Urocynchramus pylzowi
GGAGCAGGAAGATACTGAGATTATGAGTGGTAAAGGGACTCCTTTTCCCAAAGCAAATTTTTAAAAGCTACAAAAAAAAAATGCTAATAGTGTTGAAGCTAATAGTGTTGATATTTATTCTAGGAGAGAAAAGCCTCCAAATAATAAGAACAGCAGGGAGTTAATTCCATTCTAATTCAAATAGATATGAATAAATAAATAAGCCACAATATCAGAGTTTTAGCTATTGGAGGAAACTACCAGAGGAAATTGCAGGTTTTGTAGATTTTGAGTCTGCAGACAAGGTTTGTTAGCAAGGTTTTTGATGATCTGTCCTATAAGCCCTTATTGTTTTGAAATAATTGAATTTCACATTGTTCTGAAAGTAGAAAGTTTTGGAAAGGAACATGTCAGGTGCAATCAAAAACCACCTTGGCAGTAGCAAGCCAAGGTCAGGCAGCAAACAGAAATGTTCTTTGTGAATTCTTTACCGGCCAAGGCAATGCCCCTGCCTCTATCCACAAATTTCTTGGGCAGAAAATTACTTGGGTGGAGGCAGAGGAGGACAGAAATTGGGAAGGGCTGGGGGAGGAATGTCAGGCTGGGTAGCTGCAGAGCAGGAGATGTGCAGGGGGAGGAGTTGCTGCACCTCTAGAAAGTGGGCAGGGAAGCAGCCTGGCAGCCGTGCAGGAGGCTGCATTACTGTGTGGCCATGCTGAAATGTAATTTTTCACTCTCTGTGTTGGTTTTCTTGTTTCTTAACAAAGCTAGCAACTTTCCTTCAAGACTGGGTGTCTGTTGGTAAAAAATGAGTTTTAGTTAAACATCAGGGTCCTTCTTTTTCAGCTCACTGAAGGTAACACTGTAAAAGGTGACGTTGTCTGGCATGTTAGATGGGAAGGAAAACTTGATGAACTAATGATCCCTTCTAGCCTCAAATCTATGAATCTATTACTGGCTGGACTTACCAAGATTAAATATTTGTTTGCCCTCTTTTTCTCTTGCACAGCAAGAACAGCAAGGGGAATATTCATTGTGTTTGGACTGCTGAGGAAAAAGTGTTATAGAATTACAATCTTACTTATCTTTTAATTTGCTTTATCCCAGATTTTTGGAGCAGTGTCTTACTTTAGTTACAATTAATACCATTTTGAGGTAAAAAATGCATAGCTGCAACTAGAATTCAGGAAATGTAACAGCAAAAGCTTGTCAAGTGATTAATGCATGTGTGGAATTTAGGATGGCACATTTTTATAACCTGTCTAGAAAGCACTGACACTGGTGGATAGCATGCTCTCAAAGAGCAGTAGAAGATGATTATAGATAGGGTCACCATTGGTTACAATGATGGAAGTACCTGATTAATGACTTGCAACAGTAAAGAAAGACCAGAGATTAAAGTTGGCAAGGCAGTCAGCCTGTGCTGATGGAAGACAGATAGTTTCAGGAGAGGAGATGATTTTTGTAACCCAAAAAATATGTGAGTGAATATGTGTGATAGCAAAATCGTATAGAATAAGATTTTTTGTGTTATTGAATAATCTGTGTCACTAGTGCTGCTTAATGAAAGATCAATGAAGGTAACACAAATGAATGTATCTTATTTAAGAAATTGCACTTTCTGAAAATTAAGCCAGCACCCTGTAGGAATCAAATGTTCACATGCTGGAGATCACTATAGTTCAGTGGAAATCACTATAGTTTGCTCATAGGATTGCAGAGTCTGTTAGAGACTTAAGACTCCTTTGACATCCTGTTTTCTTACCCTCCACCTGAAATCAGCATCCACTAAGTAAGGTAAGCTGGTCTCTGAGGGAGCTGTAGAGCATTATTAACATCAGCACCATAACTTTTACCTACTTTGGGATTTTATTATCAATGACTGAAATATTCACCATATTTGCCTAGCACCTATGCCAACTCCTTTCTGCCTGCTGCTCATTCAAGAAGGCTCAAGTTTTGTCTTCATTTCCATAAATGTTTATGCTTCCCTAAAGAGTTTCAAGAACCCTGTTCTGAAGAGTTTCTGATCCATCACGGATAACAACTTTCTTAGCCTAATTGTGTTCATTATTTCCATTGTATCTAATTGGAAATATACGCCTTTAGAAAAAAAATGTGTAGTTGCTGCTCTGACTCCAGGTTGCTTATGGCATTCTTTATTTTTGCTATAAGTTTAGGATAGGTGATTGGTAAACTCCATTCATGCTTGAAAAAGTAACTTGTGCATTTCAGTGCAAGAGCTACAAGGGTGTGATAGCTTTGCTAGGAAAGCAATGTGTCAGGGACAACCTTGTCAATTATCCTACAGTCTTTACTCTCTCAATATCAAAGGAAATTATTGAGGAAGGGGTGAAACTTGAACACCTCAGGAGTCCTTTGCCTTCTCTAGATCTGATTTTAGCTAAGATAAATTATCGACCATGTGCCAGGCATGCCTTGTGGTGATGACAGAAGATAAAAGCCAAGACAGTGATTTCTGCTTGTGCCTTCAACCCTTCACAGTGGTAACAAAGCTCTCTATGTACATGGGAGATTCAGTTTTGTAAAATTTGTAAAACAGTTCCATTTTGTGTATGAATCCTGAAATTACTAGAAACCTGTTTAGTTGGAAAACAAAGAGCAGCATTGGAATTCAGACTGAGATGGCTTTTGATTTTATTTTTTTCTTTTTTTTTAAACTTTTTTTAAACTATTATCATTTGTTCAGTGGGGTCATTATTACTTTGTTGTGCCTTAGTAGTTTGATATGTTAGATCCCAGTATGATCTCGGGTCATCTCTTGCTGAATGTGTGCATGCTTAATACTGTTTGTAACCTCTGGTGTTTGAATAATGGTTATTTGGTTTTCCATATGACCTAAGAATTTACTGCATTTCCAAATGCCTTTCACTCATACACACAGAAATAGTTAACTAGTAAAACTTACACTGTTGTTTTAATAACATAGGTCTTTAGACATGAAAAAAAAAGCCAAACATAGGCAATTGTAAAAGCAGTGACAGCCCTAAGGTTAAATCCAGGAGATTACATCTGAAGGATAATGTTGGACCATTTTGGCTACAAAATCAGAAGTATATTTACCAATACATGCACTTTTTCCATTTGCCAGAGACCATGTACCATCTTGAGTGAAGGCATGGTTAAATAGGCTAAAGGGTGGGAGAAGAGCTACAGGTATGAAAGAGTGTACTTGCTTTAGGTGATAGATCAAAAATTATAGTTGATACACACCTACAGCTGCTTTCTTTTGAGGATCAGGTAAAGGAGGTATTGCAGGAGGGAATGGTGAAAGCAGTATAATTTTCAGTATTAAATTATGTGCATTCAGCTGATGCAGAGAAGTTGAAATCCGTTAAAAGAAGTAGCTGCATTCTGCTGTGGAAAATGTATTGATGTGCCTGTGCTTTGAAGCAAAATCAGGGATGTGCTTTTAGAATTCTTTATGATATTGGTTTACATATGTTTTGTAATTCCTTAGATCTTTAGCAAATAAATCCCACAAAGAAAATGTGTTCCAGTCCAAGGAGTGCAAGAGCTGTAGCCCCCAGGGATGCTGAGACCATGGTGCACATGGGCTTGGGCACCCTGGATGAAGAACACAGTCTCTCTAGCACTCTGTAGTGCAAATTTCAGAGGGTGACGAAACAGGCCAGGAGGATTTTTGTGCAGAGGAAGAAAGTGGCAAGATCAGGATTTGAAGTTTACAACATGGGTTTGAAGAAGGGATATCTGAGATTCATTATTATAATTCTTTTTTTTCTGCTTTGAAAATTCACCCAAGCTGTAGATATTTGTCCAAAGCACCTGCACACCTATCAATGCATCATTGTCTGCCCCCAGTGCTTCTGTTGGGTCTTGGCAGTTCTCAAAGCATATGCAAAGCAGTTGTGTGCAAGAGTCACAATTCCTGAAAGTGTGGGAGATTTGCCTTCTTGTGAACTCTTCTATTGATTAATGTAGGTGTAATCAATCTGATCATTCTGAAGATCACTGTGTTTATTTAAGTGTGTAGCTCATATTTCTATCCAGGAAATTGAGTGCAGGCACCACTTCCAAAGAACTATTTCATAGCTCATCTTAACTTTTTTAAGAGCGTTCAAACTCTAACAAACATCCTGCACAAAGAAACCCAGCAAATCATGATTATAGTCTGGAATAAATCACAAATGCAAGAGACCACTAGCTTCTGATGGAAAGGGCCTTACATGATCTGCCATCAGAAAGGATTTTCTGTAGGTGTCTACACTGAATTGTGCATCTGATGGGAAGGTTTTCTTTGATCTGACTCTGAGCTTCTCCTAATGGGTAATTTTATAGAGCTCCTCCAACTTATATTTGAAATAAGTATTTAAATGAGACATTGGAGATGATTTCATAAAAAATTAAAATCTTAAGGCACCAGTTATTTGATATACAGACCATAATGTATATCAGAACCTTCAGCCTTTTGCTTTTAGAGGCTGTTTGCCTGTCCTGAAGTCTGGGGTGAACTGTATAAACTCTATTCCAGCTCAGGTCATTAGTAGCCATTTCATCAGCAGGTTTTGTGCTAAAGCTTTTGAGAATGTTTTGTACTTGCTCAGACTCCTTTCTTTCTTGTCTGTCAGGCTTGGGAATGTTACCAAGGTTTATTTTGTTTGGTTTGTGGTGGTTTTTGTTGCTGTTTGTTTTTGTTTGTTTATTTTGTAAAACAGCCACCTCACTAATCTAGCAGGTAACTTTTATCTAACCAAGAATAATGCCAAAAAATTAGCCACTAAAATGAGATCCAGAACACTTAGCGATATCTTTTGAAACCTACCTGCATATTTGTCTCTATTTAACTCCTCTTTCTCATTTGATCTATTTACAAGCTGGTATTGTATAATATATAACAAAAAGAGCAATATTATTCTGGTCAGAATAGCAGGCAGAAGTGAAAGGTGCTATCTGTCCTACCAAGTTACCCAGTTGAAGGAATCTCTTCAGCTTAACCTGTCTTTTTCTCTTTTCAAGTTATATCAGTTGATATTTGCAAGATTGCTATACTCCCTGGTGCTAGTGCCTACCTCTGAAAATTCCACCAAGCAGAATTTACAGCCTTCCAGAGAGAGATAAGACCAGCCATCACTGCAATCTTTAGATTATGGTTTTAGCTGCTCCAAATTCAACATTGTTGGTCCTTTGCCAACCAACACATTAGCACAAACTTTATGCATTAGGTGTTCCCAGGAAAACAATTCAGACTTGAAATGTATAGATCTTCCAAGAGGAAGTTTCCCTGATATTTATGTTACTAACCTTTGCAATTTTGTTTTGCTCTTTGAGAAAGTGTAGTCTCTATAAATAACAGAGGTAAAGTTAGGCTTGTAATCAGTCAGCTGTTATTTAAAGGAATTGAAAAATGCTGGTTTCAAATTCAGCCCAAAATAAGTATCAGTGTCTGACAAAGCTGCAAGATTTCCTGCAAAGAAGGATTTAGTGTCTTAAGACAGTAATTTCTGGAAAACTCTAGACACAGCTGAGCTTAAAAGACAACAATTAATTTATTGATGATTTGCAATATTCTCAGGGACCTGTTTCTCTTCTTATGAGTCTATTTAAGCATATCTACATCACCTTTAATATAATGTCATTGACATGGAAAAAGTGCTAATTAGACCTTTTATTGAAGAGTATTTCTGACATATCAGTAAAAATGGAATAAGCTTTTCAGTTTAATACAGGCAGAGTCATAAAGCTGGATGATAGCAGAGGTTGGTGCAAAGCTTTTGCAGATAGCTTAGCACTGAAGATGCTGTCACTAGAGTCACTTCATGAATGAAACAGAAGAAACTATTAATGCAGTTTATACAGAGGTTTTCTTTTCCTCCTTCCTAAACTAAGTGCTTAAATATGGCCTTAGAAGAGGATTTTGTATATACATGGCAACAGCTGCATCATTTTTATCAGTGGTATTGTTTCCAATCAAACAAAACTCCTTTTTTTTTTAATCAATCAGAGAGAGAAACAATCAAAATCAACCACTTGGGTGTCTCTGATGCCCTGATACTCTGCTTTTCTTCTTGTAGTTGGGTTTGAGGATATTTATCAGTTTAACCCACAGAAAAATGACTGAATTTAATTCTACTTTTCCACCCCTTTAGGCTCTCACCAGAAATGCTTTGTCTCTTACTGTTGCTTTTGCTCTGAGGCAAAACATAGGAAACCTGTTTTTGTGAGGAAATCAGAACATGTGTTGTGCATCTCATGGGAAAAAAATTAAAAGACTTACTCTATTTTATCCATTATACTCTTGATGTAAGTCTTTTGAAAAAGCAGATTGCTGGAAATGCAGACACTTTGACTCTACATTAATAACATACATGCTAAAATGCAGATGCTTAATTAAATTACTACGGTAATGGTAATTTAATGGCAATTAAATTACAATGGAGTAATTTAGGTAGGGATGTGCCAGTGGAGGTTATATTGTTCACTGTGCTTCAGTTCAAACACTCCCAACTAACTAGGCCAAGTCAGGACTTTGTCCATGTAAGTTTTGAATATCTCAAGGAATAGGGTCTTGTATTTAATGGCAGACATTGGGTTTAATTCTCCTTTGCCTTTTGTCTCCTGCAGTTCTCAGTGCCTGAGCAAAAGTGACTATGGAATGCTTCAGGACTGAAAGCATTCCTTTTGTACATGCACTTTGCAGAGGCCTTAAAATCTGCAGTTAAATCTCAAACCTCCCTCAGTCTCAAAGTTTAGAGACATCTGTGGCATTTGACCAGTGTAAGCTCCTCAGGGGAGGCATGGACTGTGGAGTTCCTGTTCATCTGGTAAAATGCTTCTCTTTTTCTTTTTTCTTTCTAAAATTCTTCATTGAGGAGTTGATAGTGGCCTCTTGACCTGAAAATATCTTCTACTTCCATTTTAAGACCTATAATCTTTCTTCTGAGAAGCCTAGCTGTAAGGCATCTGCTTTCTCTGATAAAGGATCTACCATTTATTTCATTACACTGCTGCTCTGTCCTGAAGGTTTGTAATTGTCCTGGTGATGTCAATGCAAATTCCCTCAGAAAGTCTCAGATTGTAGGGATTTGTGGTAAGCAGAGGCAAGATGAAATAGTGATCACACTAAAACAGGGTATATTCCACTATGGTTCAGGCTTATCAGAAAGCATTTTTGCTTGTTTTAGAGCAATGCTGTAAGACAGTTAATCCATTGGGAAAATGTTAGGAATGTCTTTGATGCTAGTAAGAATTAAAGGTGCTAAGCACCTTCCAGGAGGAAGTCTTTAGAAAATTAACTCTTAATTTACTCTTGTAATGAGTCACCCTTGTTAGCTTTTAAACCAAACACTAGTTTTTTTTTTTGCTTTAAGCATATAAAGAGTCATGATAATTGGTTTAAGGGATGTCTATATAATACTACAGTATGTCCACTTAGATTTAAATTATGATATGTTAAAGTAAAATTCATCATCTAAAAAAGACACATTGGGAGAATCTAGTCTCACATTTTGAATGAAAAATATTTTACTCATGTTTCTTTTTTTTGAAATAAAATTAACATTCCACATGTTATATCTGGAGATACATTTCAGCAGCATCACAATTTCTCCTGCCAGATATTTGCATTACTTTTTTCCTTGACTCTTGCTGCTGGTCCATATATAGTGTGGGGGCTAAAGCAGTGGATTGTGAGGACTGGGGAATCCTACAGCTTGCTCCTGGCAGTCACTTCCCTGCTGCACACTCCTACTGCTCCTGTCTTCCTCTCCATGCCCCTTCCCAAAACTGGTTTGTTTATATTTAGGGATGGCATAGGTTTTTGTATCTTTGCTATGAATCAATATTTCACAATTTCACCTGCAGTGCTGATCCTCAAAGAAGTGTCAAAGAGGTGGAATGTGCATTTTGGAGCAACTGAAGATGGAGGGGGAGTCCAAACTTTGAGGCAGAGGGAGAAAATATTTATTGAGTAACTTACATTTGTTTCAGTCCAAGCAAGAAGGAAAATTGGCCACAGTATGGATATATCCTGCTGAGAAGGGCTTAGAGGATTTAAGATCCTGGCTTCCTCTTTTGTCTGTACCTAGAAGTCCAGCCCCTCCAATAGCACCCTTGCTGTAAGAGTTTGGCTCAATGCAGTCCTGGAGGGCAGAGCACTACAGCCTGCTCCCACTGTCAGCATAACCTGATGTTCCAGGTTGTCTCTCCTCCATGTACTCAGACTTGCTTCACCTTACTTTGTAAACATAATATGGCAAAAGTCATGGGGATAATGTTGCAGGCTGAAAATGAAATGAGTATGTGCAGTATTTCATGCTGTCATTTTTTATTATCTCAAATGTCATGTCAGTCTTCATTACATACAGGACTAAATGCATCCTTTCTTGCCTTCCTTAGTGGCATTTTCTCCCAGCCCTCTTTGTTCTATATTTCTCATCTCCTTGTTCTCAGCAGCTTCCAGCATGTTTAGTGCAGTGATATTCCTGTCATTTTATGTAGTCTAGCAGACCAAATGTATGAGTCATTATTCTCAGCTTTATTGTGCTTAAACCATTGCTGCAATACATTGTCTGTATTGCAGCAATGAATTGATAAATTCTGTGATATTATTTCTAATATGATGAATCAAGCAAAAAATATTTTTGCAGTTTCCCCAATTTACCCAGTCTCTGATGATTCAGCCTAAAAAAGTACAAGGAATGCATCATTGCATCTTCTATTTCAACGGTTTCTCTACATGGATTTTTAAAGTTTTTGTATCCTATATTTCAGTAATTATTTATCCTAGTTTGTTCTCTTATATTTTATTGGTATCTCCAGTCTTTTAAGCACTTTGGGATGCAGAAAGCAGTTCACAAATACAATTAGAGATAAAACATGCACAATGAGATAAAGACATCGTAAAGCATTGCAGTAAAGCTCACTGGTCTCGTGACTGGAGCCATGGGACAACATTGGAAGCTTGTTTCTTCTTCAAAACTTAGCCTAGGCTACAAATCTATTTCACTGAATATAAATGCTTCTGTGCTGAAATGCTGAAGCTCAGGACAGTGGGGTTCACCTTCCAGCTTTACAAAGAACTTCCTGTTAGGCTCCCACCTGAACAGGTCACCAAGTGAAATTCTCTATCTGATGGACTATGACAAGGCCCAGAGAGGATGGCAATTAACTCTTCTGCTGCCTCCTTGGTCACACCATAAGTTTCGTGTCTTGAAGCAATACTATTTTGTAATAAATTGGAGACTGGGATGTATTCTCTTGGCTACATAAGGGTGTTTTGCTTTGCCAGTTCCTCGTGAGTGATTTCTGTTTCTAGTGTGTATGTAGAAAACCCCCAGGCTGAGGGAACAATTTATCCATCTGTCCTTCCTGGCACCTGCCTCCTGCAAGCCTCTCCATCCCTCTTCTGTCACTTAGGTGGAAACCTGTCCTATTAAATACAGGAGATGACTAGATTCTTGTCACACACTGATTAAACTTCAGTTTCCAGTACAAAGGAGTACTCTCCTAGGCTTCTGTGTGAAAGGATCTTGCCATAATAAACAGATGTAGTGAAATTCTTTATTTGAACAATATTGCCAATCTAATCTGAAAATATAATTCTCTTTAATTGTTATTTAATATTTATCCTGAATGGCTTGAGAATGTAAGGCAATAATTCTCACTATCATAGCTTATTGCCAGTTAGTGTTTGGGTAGAGGAAATCCTTATGATTTCCTAGTTGGGAATGTGGACTTGTTTTCTTTCACAGAGTTGAATATGTAAAAACATCTTCCAGTTAATGTGTGCAATTCAGGTTTCTCATACTGCATTATGCAAGACAGCAAAGCAGTGGGGGAAGAAAAAAACAGCCTGATCAGTAAAAGGCCTTTCTTGTTTAAACCTTTTTGAGGAGTAGAGAGTTTTGTTATTTTCTTATCCCTACCCATTCTTTTGCATTGCAGTCCAGCTAGATAGCATCTTAAAATGGATTATATCCACAATGATAAATGGAGGAGTTTGTATTGATTTACGAAAATCACACTATAATGATATAATTAGTCTACTTATGAATTGTCTCTTCTGTGAAATTTAAAAAAAAAGGACAATAAAGAAGTTCCTGCTTGCTCACTGAATACTGAAAAAACAAAATCCATGCAACACTTCCACATAATGTTATGACAGAGACTTTGAAAGTGCTCATTTTTACATTCTCCATAGTTACTCATACAGATTTCCATTGTAGAGTTCCACCTGTAGAGTTCTTAGACTCTCATTCAAGAAAGCACTTAAATATTTACTGAGCATTGCTGGTTGCTGCTTTTTCTGACACCCATTTCTCACATTCTGTTTGGATGATTAGACCACCTCTTTATCCCAGCACAGGGCTAATGCATCTACAGGTCTGCTCTATTGTGCTGGGACAAAAAATTCCTTCAGTTTTTTACAGTAGGATTAGTATCTGCTGTGGGGTTTAGCATCCCAAAGAACTGAGAGCCAAGCACAGGCATTAACACTGAAATTCCAGAAACAGTGCAACTGCTCACTTTCCTCTCTTGTGCTACACCAGTTTGAGCTCATTTGCAAACTGCGTGTAGTAAGGAGAATCCTGACTCATGAGCTAATAGCAGGTGACAGCAAGGAAAAGAGGACTGCTTAAAAATAAATTAAAAAAAGTAGCAAGAGAAAAGGGAAGAAAAGGCTGTTTGATCAATTGAGGAAAAGCAGCAAATTGAAATAATGAGACAAGCTTTTTTGTAAAGTCCTGAAAATGTGTCTTCAGAGTATCCCTTTTGCCTTTTTCCTTTATTAAAATAATGCTTACCTGGAAGGTGACAAAGATAACCCTGAAGTTTTTAAATGAAAAATTGAAATTTAAGTAAGCCCTTAGGATTTATCTTACTGAAATTATTGAACCTTATACTCAAGGTGTGATATTTTAACCCTTGTAATTGTAGCCTGATAATACAATTTTCTAGCTAAAAAAACACAGTGGGAAGTATAGAAAAAAGGAACAATAAATCTCCATACACAAATACTATCAATTTTATTATTTGTTGCTTTTTGTGGGTTTTTGGGTTTTGTTTGGTTGGTTTTTTTAATTAATTAACATGTTTAACAGGTCTGAGAATATACTGCTTCTGTTTATGGCACTGGCTGTCATTAGCTGATTTAGGTGGTCAATCTGAACTCTAAAAAATATGCAAGGAATTTCATCCACTGCAGAATTCAGGTATGCTGAGAAATGAAAAATACTCAATGATAACTGTAATTAGGACACCAGTGTCTACTGATCCCCCAATTACTATCAGATTGTGGCACAAAATATAATTGCGCTGTACTCCTCAATTCTGCTTGAAATTCTATCTCCTTCACAGATCTGAGTTAAGGAGGAGGGGCTGTATCAAGTACAGAAAGCTAAAAACAATCCATGCACAGACAGTCCTATGAGGAAAGGTGCATTTCAGAGATAAGAAACTCTGGAGAATTCATTCTTCTCCCTTTTCATGAAAAGACCTCAGTCTTGTATTTGTTCATAAAGGTAATGAATGTTGCATTCTAGATAACCCAGACAATCATTGGCTTTTCTTAGAAACATCACTGCAAACATAATGATATGGAAAGGGAGAAGTATTTGGATATTTGTGGGTTGTCACTGACTTGTGTAAAAAACTTACCAGCTGTCCCTAGCTAAAAGCACAAAACAGTGAATATGGATCCCTTTTTGCTTCTGCTCAGAGGTGTAAGCCTTAAACCTCTACCTAGTTTAGAAGCAAGGAGTTTGTAAGGAGGAGATTCTGATTCCTGATTTTTATGAGCACGTGGCTGGCAAGTCCAAAGTCTTCTTAAGGAGGTGTTTCTCAGACACTATTTAGCCCAGTTTGTCTTTTCTGGAATTTTCTGCTGGCCTCACAGTTTCTGAGTTGTTGATGTCTCTCTACTGTGAACCTCAAATCCTTGTGAGATTTGCCCATAACAAGGGTAATTTCTTTGGTGTTGTGCCTGATTTTTAGGCAGCATACTGAGAAGTGTTTTAATGAAGACATCACTTTAAAGTAAGCTGCTACCATCTGTTCTGCCCTCTAATTACAAATAGGGAAAGGAGAGAGAGAGAGAATGATTTGCAATTGCATCATAGAAGCAGCAAGGATAAAGAAATTACATAAAGGTGTGCAAGTCTCCAAATATGGCCTGTATCACTTATGCTGCTTTCATGATTCATATACAAATGGAAGATGAAACTGTTCCCTTGTGAAAGGAAAAGTTCCCTATGATAGTAATTTGTTTTCAGGATATCTGAAATGAGTGTCTGTAACAATGTATACCAGTGTGTTCTGTTTTGGTGTCCATTACTCAGTCCTGGGGAAAGCTATAGGTGTGGGTTGTGTGTGTTTGAAGTAAAATAAATGTTAAAAAAGATGATCTGGTAGGCAGTGGATTTAGACTCCAAAGAATTGAGTTGAATTCCAATTTCTGTTTACTTCAACCTAAATAAACAACAACTGGGTGTCTAATTTCAAATATAACTGTAGATTTGATGTTCTGTGAGCCTTACATAGTACCTGCTCGTAATACAAGAATAACAACCCCATATAGCACAGGAGTGTTGCCAGGATTCAGTCAATTTAATGTTTGTGAGACAGGAAGGCTCTTGCCTGACAGGAAGCATGTAAGATGCACTGAGATACAAGAGCTTTGATTTGATTCCCTGCAGCCTTTTCTGCCATGCTCATGGCAGCTGTATGTGCTACTTTTACTTCTACCTTTGCAGAAAAGATGGGCTGGGCTGACATAAGAATTCTCCTCAATCCCTCAGGGGTGTCAAAACCACATATCCTTGTTCCCAGAGGTGCTGCCCAGCATGGTTCATGCTGCTGCTGTGGAAAATCTCCTGTGGTTGTAATGTTAATCAGAATCTTCAGACATGAGAGGGGTGGCTTAGCAAGGAAACATCAGCTTGAAGACACTTACTTCTCCCTGATTATCTCAGAGGTGTGAGGGCTCAGAGTCTCTCTCTCAAGGCACTGTGCTGCAGCTCCTGGTTGGCAATTATGTGCTGCCTTAAGCTGGGGAAATGATGACCTCCTGAAGGAAATTCCTGCAGGTCCTGCAATGTGTTTATGCATTTACTTAATCAAATTATTAGAGGATTTATGTGAAAGCATCTGAGAACACTGCACAAACTAAGAAAGAGCAAATTCCCATTTGATGCAGGAAAACAAATTCAAAAACATGTAGCAAAAAGGAGACTTGGGTGATAGTTAATGAATCCTTCCTGTCAGGGAAGATCAGTTGGTATTTGATCAGTGTGGACAATCAAATAATTGTGTGTTCATGGACCTTTTCTAAAATATCCATTGGTGATTAAGTAGTAGGGAGCATGGTGTTCAAAAGGAGGAGAATCAGACCTACAGCTCTTCCTTTTTTTCCATTTCTCTAGTTCCAGCCTAAAAATCTGGGAATGTGTATCATGTCTCCCACCTGTGAAAGGATTCATTACGTCCTTTAGCAAAATATTTGCAATGAAAAATGGAGCAGAATTCTCTCTTATCTTCTTCCCCCCCCACCAACCCCAGTAGTAAAAGTGAACAAAACAAGTTGTTCAAAGACATGGCCATTTACCAATGTGCAAGTGCAATCAAGTGTTTGCCACACTGAGGGTTCTACCAATATCACTAAATTGTTTTTGAGTAAAAGAAGGCATAAAATCCAGACCTGCACTGACCAGTAATAATTTTCTGCAACCATATGGTAGTACAAGAGGATTTCAGCCACAGTGAATGCTCTCACATGCTTGTTTCAGTTAATGTCTCAGGCTCAGAAGGGATTGCAAGCCTGCATTTAATCATGTTTCTAAAACTAGTTGAACTCTTAGGCACTGTAGGAATGCAAATTACTGTTAAGTTTGAATCCTCAACGTAGAGCTCAAAGGGCAGTGTGCTCTTGATGCATTTCTCTATACATAACTGTGGCAGATAAAAGACAGTGCATAAAAATTCTCAGCCAGCACTGAGAATCATAAATATATATAATTCAGCTTTTCATTCAATTATGGAAAAAGCAAACTCCAGGCTGATCTTGTAAAAATACATTTACCAGGAAGCACTGGAAATCTACCTACATTTGTAATTATGATTTTGGTTCTTGATGACTAAAAGGCCATCCTAGGACAGGGCTGCTCAGGAGACAGGCTGATGCTCTCCTTCACATTCCTGCAGAAAAAGATACTTGTATGGCTGTGAACTCTTCATACACAGACTGCTTGGAGGAAAATCAGTGGACACAGGACATTGTTCTGAGGTTAGAGCCAGGCTAAAGTACCACAGAGTGCATGAGGTTGGGATGGATGTCTGGAGCACATCTGGTCCAAGGTCCAAATGTAGCTACGCCAAGCTCTCCAGCTTTACACTCAGCAAAAGTGCCCAAAATTTGGGTGTTTATTGGGATTGGAGAAAAGGAGAGGAATGGCTTCATAGCACTTCTGACACCCTCCTGCAAAGAGATGTGCTCTAAATCTGCCCCACAGCTCCCCTGAGACAATGTGCTCTCTCTCAGAAGAGATTGACAGTCTGAATATTAATGCCATTCTGTAACAAAGGTTCTTGATTGAACTGTGTGAGCAATATTCCTTGACATAGCTGAGAAATCTTCCCAGTCATCTAATTCCCCAAAATGGAGATTGCAAGGTCAACCTACTTCAAACAGAAAATGAAACCAGTATTGAAAATAAATGTAAATGATAAATGATCTTACAAGTTCTATGTTGTTATATTTTTCTGCAGTCAGCATACCATAGTGAAGAAATAACCTTGGATTTACTTTCTGGTTCTCTGCAAATACAGAAATTAGTTTGTGAGACAAATACTTCCAGGAGTCTCTGCTGTACATATACCATGTCTCTAATCTAAAATATTTTAATTTATCTGCAATGCTCCAATAAAAGAAGGAAATACATTTTATATTTTTCTGTGTAACAAAATATTTTGATGGTCAGCAGTGACACTAATAATACTTCAACACTCCAGGTAGTGGTATTAGCAGCTTTTGAGATCTAGGTGAGACATCAAATAGAAAGGAAAAACACTTCCTAAAATGTACAATAATCACAATTTTCTATCAAATTGTTTGGATCTATAAATTATGTCAAGGAATATAAGGTCCACAGTAGAAAGGACAGCATTATTACTATTATTATTATTATTATTATTATTGCTATTGATTTTATTACCTCTGCTTTTTGCCAATGTGCTTGTAGAATAAAAAGTATTCCCAATAAATTATTTTGAGGTTGCTTTTTTGTTTCTGAGCTTGCTCAGAGCTCAGAAAAAAAAAAATGGAATTTTGAGGTGGTCCATGGCAATAAAAGTATTTCTATTCCTTTGTTAAGGTATGAAACTTCTATTTTGTTTTGTTTCTTTTTTTAAAAAAAATTGATGTCTTTTGGTTGCTAAGCATATCTTAGCATTGGAGGAACATTATTTCAAGGTCAAAAGCTAAATATTTCTTTTGTTGAATAAGCATAAATGCTAATTAGGTTAACAAGTTTGTGGGTTGGGTATTCAAGCTGAAATAATTAGCTTGAAAATTATTGCAGGAAAGAATGGCATCTTATTATTTAACAGAGCAGATCCGTGTGTTTGTTCAGTCACAGTATATTTTGGCTAGAAAGAGAAAAATAACCTTTCATTTATTATTTATTTTTCTATTTATTTTTCTATTAGCTCTGCATACTAGCTCATTTTGCACAAACTAAGTTGTCTTCTACTCCTCTCTGCAACAGCAAAATAATCCTTCAAATACCACCTACAGGATTCCTTTTCTTTCTGTGCTGCTTTGAGGCTCTAGGAAAGTGCACAGACAGACTCCATACACCGTTTATATGAAATGTTTTTGTAGATACAAATTTCTGTGTTTTATGCAGTCACTTTTGATTCTTATGTATGAGGGTTTGAATCATTCACTGTCATGAATCTGTGCTCGCTTTCCTCATTATACAGCAGTCATAAATGTAAAAAGAAGTTATAATGTTGAGACAGGACAAATGAAAATGCAGAAGGGAAGATAGAAAAATTCAAATGTATGAAAGAGTACACTCTAGGGAAGGGCACAGTTGTAAGAATAGCAAAATGGGTTTCTCCTCAAATATTTCTGCAAATACTTAATGGAAAGTAATAGCAGTTGAAAGAATATTACTGTGAGAATAAAGTAAAATTGGAAGCATTTTAAGAAAAAAACACACTGACATTTTGAAAATAAAACCTCTTTTCCTTCATCATTCTAGAGCTGCTTGACAAATAGAAGGTGGTTAATATTTGTGTTTCAGCTTTTCTCAGTATTTTTCTAACTCTAATATTTTGACACAAAATACTTCCTCTCTAAGTGCGGAAAGGCTAAACTAATGGGTTTAGTTTGGTTCCTTCAGCTGTAATGAAAAAAAAATCAGGCTTTGAAAGCAAGGAGAGAGCCACAACTGATGGATATTGCCCAGTCTGACCAGCTGCACAGCACAGCTTAACATTTCATCAGGGTCTGGGAGGGAATGAAGTGTGGCAATCCTCTTCACAGGTGCTTTGACACTGGTAGTTCCAATGCTATTGCCAATACCATTCTTCTCCTCTGCTTGTTCAGGTTAGGAAGAAAGGAATAATTTTGTTCTCAGACCCTGTTTGATTTTTAATTAAGGGCTATGTACTCTCAAGAAAGATCCATGATTATTAATCACAGATGGAAGGAGTCACATAGGCTTTGAACAGTGTGTGAAGTTCAATATTTGGAGAACTTGCTCTGGGGAAAATCACCCAGGTCCCTCTCCCTGATTCCTTACTCCTCCTGTGCATCTGTGAACATCCCCACAAATCAGGCCCTGGGGTACTTTTGTGGGCCAATCCCTCTGTTTGGGCACTTGGAATTTTTTCATGAAGCCCAAGAGCCTTTTTCTCAGAGCTGACATCTCAACATGATAATGAGAACTTTATGTATTTCATCTGAGAAAGTTCAACAAGGAATTGAGACATCAAACAAAAAGGAAAAGTTTTCATGTTTGGAAAGCTGACTGTTCTTCTAACACACATCTTCACCATATTTTCTTTTTTTTTTCTACAGAAAAAAAGAGAAGCATTTGCCTCTGCAAGAGGGTTAATTATATAAATGAAGTGCTTTCCATTCTAAGATACAGGATTAATAAAATAAAATCTTGGGACCTCTTGACGTCTGATCCAAGGGGAAATAAAATCAAACACAACATAGGCCAATTTGCTGAATGTGTTAAATATAGGTAGAAAAGAGAGAAAAAATTTGACGATACACAGAAGTTTGAATAAATTTAAAAAAAAAAGAAGAAAATAGAAGTTGATGATGACTGAATGTTCATATTTCCGGGGTGCTCCCAAAGCAGAATGCAGCTATTATTTGGCATGGAAACAGTTTGTGAAAAGTTGACAGCTGAGTTAATTTAAGGGGCTCAGAATGAAACAATTAGCAAAAGAAAATTATAAAGACAGGTAAAGGTTCTCCTAACTCTTGAAAGAAAAACCCAAAACCTAACAAAATCTCTTTTCCCAGGTGTGGTAAATGCTTATTCTCAAACTAATTTTCAGTGTTGCTGGGAAGAGGATACAGAGTCCAATATCCTGTGTACAAGTACTTCCATTATGTCCTTTGTACCCATTTGAAGGCTGCAGGGTAGAAATTGCTCTGAGCCAGAGTTTGTTTGGATCTTTCCCCCTAGATGAGGAAGTGATGAACAGGAAACAGCCATTTTTCTGCTAGACATATGGCAATAGCAGTGATTCTGAGGGGAAAAAAACCCACCCCTGCAGATTCATCCTGTGTCTATTATCCACAAGTATTTGTGCCTTATAAACCCATAAAGAAATCCTCATTCAAATTCATGACTGCTTTCCACAGCTTTAGTTGTGAAATTATACAGGTGCCCTGAACCTCCACTGTCATTTAAGAAAACATTGCTTGCAAGTACTGCATTATGCTAGAAAACACAAATCCTGAAGATGCCTAAATCATACAGAGGATATAAAAGTGTATTTTATAGCTTTTGTGATCTAACTGATGCTTTTCAAGCCCTTATGTTAAATTTCACAAGGGTCTGGTCCTGTTGGTGTGTATGAAACTTGATGTGATGAGACCTGACCAGAGCACGCCTCACCTATGGGGATGAAATCCAAGGTTGGGAAATTTCTGGATCCCTTCAGTGGTTTGATACTACTCTGCTGTGATCAGCAAAAGCTGCCAGTGCCTTTGGCTGTACCAAGGGAGATTTACCCAAGGATGTAATTCTTGTGACCAAGAGAGGTCACAAATCTTCAGACACGGAAGGACTGAAGTCCTCTGGGACCAGGAGTGTTCCGGATTTTAATTTTCAGTAGGAGGATTTCACGTGCAGATTATGTCCCTTTTGGATCAAAAGAATAGAATGATGAAGCTAGGCAAGTTGTTTAGTGTGCTTAATTGCATGGTCAGTAGAGTTCTCAGACTGAGAACACTTTTTAGTAAGTGATTTTCATTTGGTTGTTTTGTTTTGGGCAAAGTTTGCCTGGTGACACTACACTTACTAATTTTTTTTTATAAGAAGCCTTTTCTTGTGTTCTGAAGACTATATTTAAGCTTCTTGAAATCACAGGAACAAAACCAGGAGTCAACATCCTCTCTCTTCTGGCAGGGATGGATTCAGTGCCCGTGTCCTCTGAGAGCAGGTCAGGATAAGCATCTCCAGCTGGCTTAATGATGCAGAGGATTTTTCCCCCTCTGTTATGATTGGCAGCACATTTCAGGCTGGTTTATGTGAACAAAGCCAGCGAGCAAGAAGCAATAGGGCACGGATCATCTGAGGCTTCAAAGCCAAGTTTTTCCCACTTAAATGTCAGTCAACTGCTGTTTGTCAGCATCATGGAAAGCCCTGACAGAAGGAAATTGAGTCTTTTCTGCTGGTTTAATACCCCTGTGGCAATGGGCTGTGCACAGTGGCACACCAGGAAATGCAGCATGCCTGGGAAGAGCGGGGCAAGGAGAGGCTCCAGCACCCAGACACAGACACTGCAGCAGTGCGTGGCACCCATCCCCTCTTTTAAATACTCACCTCAGGGGTAGGGGGAGGCTTCCAATCTGCTTGGGTTTTGCCTGGAAGAGTGTGTCTTAAATGCTCTTTCCATACCTTTTGATGCATCTCTTTGGATGCTGTCCAGAATGGATAATTATTCATAGAGATCCAGGAACAAGTGAGCTCTTCTCCGACAGCCTCTGGCCTTGTGTATGAATTTGTTCTCTGGCCCAACACTGGCAATGTGGGAAACACCAGCAAGGCTCTGTCTGGTCTCTAGGGGATGAGAAGTGAGGTATTCCCATATGTGAAGGCAGTAAGGTTAGGGTTTTAAGAACAGAAGTCTTCAGTCCTTTGTTCCATCACTGACTTTTGAGGGGTTTCCCTGGAAATTGAGGAGGCTGTTTATGTAAGTGAAGTTGTTAGGGAGGAAAAGGATCCTGAATCTGCTTGTCTATAGCTGTGCTGAAATCAGGAATAGTGTCTCTGTCATAAAAATATAAATTACAGTCAAAAGGCTTACTCTGATAAAAAATTATATTTATATTTATAAGCCAAGTGCTGCAGATGAGTCACTGTTGAGTGAAGATCATACTGCAGGTATCACTGTCTGAATAAATAATGCTATTAATTGTTTGCATTTAGTTCTGTTTGTAAACTCTCTTGGACACGTTATTTGCACTTGTCCTCAAGATAAATTTGCACCCTACCAACTGCAAACAAGGACTGCCTTTCCCACCACTTTATTCATGCCTGTGGTTTCAATTATTTGAAATCTGAAATACATCAGTCTTAGAAAGAGAAGTACCATACCTAACAAGTCATATTTTCTCTGTGTCAAAATAGCAATATCACAATAAAGGTCTGATCTCAATGACTGGAATAGAACTATGAATAACAGTATCTAATCAAGATATTAATTAAAACTTGTAATATCATCTTAATGGGAACACGTTGCAGAGTTAAATTGGATTTTTTTTCCCCTTTTAAATTAGCACAGTCAATTAACAGGTGTTCTCCATATGTAATTATTTTCTGTGGAATGAAAAGCTGAGTTACACATTACAGCTGTATAGGGGTAGATTACAGTCAGGCACTTTAAGAGAATGAAGGCTGAGAGGAGTGAAAATGTGGACCAGAATGCTCTGGCTAAATTCCAGCTTGCTAATCACATCCTACTTTATCAAAACTGCCTGATACTTTCAATTAGTTGCTGCATTGTCCTCATATTTCCTTGGAGGGCTAGGTGCTTTGCAGTATAAAATTGAAAAGCTCCTTCTCCCCATGCGTGCCTGCCTTTAAAATGACACAAATTTTAAAAGCAGATCTTTTTCAACTTCATTTCTGTGTGAAGGAAAGGCTTCTCAATTTCTCTCTCTCTCTGTATACGGATGTATCTATGAACACACTTAGGTTATGTTTTTCTTTAAAGGCTACCTACAAACCTAGCCTTTCTGTGAGTAAAATAGTGCTTTTGCCCTTCCCTTGGAACACTCCTGGGTGAAAACTTGGCTCAATGTTTTTGCTCCAAAATCTGGTTGTATATTTTCCAGCTTTCTGGTTGTACACCTGACAGCCCCACAGGCTGATTCAGCTGTCACCCAGGCTGAGTCTGAGTGTTTTGCCAGTGATGGTCAAGTACTGAGCTTCTACAGCAGGAAGACTTTAGATTCAGTAGCTTTTGATGGGCATGGGATGACAGCAGATAAAACAGGGATACTGGGTCTGAAGACATCGATAGAGGACAGGGTTTTGTTTCTCTGGGTAAACCTAGATATTTTGTTGTCTTGGTAATTGTAGACTATTGAGCATCTATTGCTACCCCCATGTAGAGTCATCAGTGTGACTTGTCCATGTGATTTATATCCCACAAACCTGAAGGTATGGATCTACTCTTCAAGTAAAACAGAAGAGGCCCTTCAGAATAAACACAATTTACATTATAAATTGAATATTCAAGTGAACAGAATCTATTTCATTCAAAATCTAAAGCCTGCCAAAATCTGTGGAAGACTTTTCACAATCTTTGGAGAACCTTAGTTATAAGTGAAAAGAATTAATTTTGCAAGAATAAAAACATCTGAGCAGCCTTTACAAGTGAAAAGAAAATGAAAGAAAGAGTTTGTATTTATACAGAACTCTTCCCCTAAGGATTTTGTTCTTTGAAAATGGACTCCTTGAACAAGTTTTGACTCCATTTAAATATGCGTACATATAGAAAGAGATTATTTTATTTAAAAAGGTTTTTTTTCCCCCCACCAAGCATCATGTCTTAATCATGCATTTTCTCTCCTCTTTCTGGATTCTCAGTATTTTTCATCACCTCTAGCCAGACATTAGATTTCCTAAGATAGTGAGATCCATGTCTTGACAGGTTATTAATTATCACAGCTGGAGGTAGGGTGTTGTGGCTGTTCTTTGCTATTTGTCATTCGACAGTAAAACCAGATGAAAACTAAGGCTTTAGAGGGAAATAGAAATAACCCCAACATTTGTATACAGCGCACATTGGCTGAACAGCTGCTGAGTTATTTTTCAGACCATCGGTGATATCTCTTATCCTTCTTTCTTGAACTTCTTGTCTCTGAACTCAGAGATATTAAAGCAAAGAATAATGTGAAAGCAGACCAATACAGAAGGCAGTAAAAGATTTCTGAAAATATCTTGCCTTACCTAAAGATATATCCTAGAAATCTGGGGAGCGAGGCTGAAGTGAAGTAATGATGAGAGGATACACTCAAAACAACAGAAGGTTCCTTCCAAGAAGAAGGCCATATGCCAGGAATCATTTGGGCATCCTAAATTCCCCACCTCTCACTCTTATCTGAAATGCCCCACTTTGGGGAGGTTGATTGATTTGATGATTTGATTTGATTTGATTTGATTTGATTTGATTTGATTTGATTTGATTTGATTTGAGGTGGTCTCCAGTTTCCTGAATGGCAGCAGTGGTGCTGGTGGCTGGCTGGGTGAGGTGGGTGTTTGCAGAATGATGTTTGAGTTGCCAAGCAGTTTCACCATTGTCCCTGTCACATTAAGGTGAAGCAAAGCTCTCTCAAGAGCATACATGAGCCTCGAGGAAATTCAGCCCAGAAAAGGAAAGTTCCAGCATCGGTGCCAGGAGGTGCAAAGGCAGCCAAGCTATCCCACGTGGAGCACAGAGCCTACAGAAGTTGTCCTTTCCTGAGCTTTTGAGGCACCTCTGGGAACGCTGCCAAGCAGGGGAATAGAGAAGGTGCTGGAGGAATTTGTACAGACCATGCCAGGCCATCTCTTGAGAAATCTGAATTTATATTTGTGTGAATTTTCCCTTTCCCCTGACATTCCAGCTGCTGTAGGAAAGTTCTGAAGAGCAGCGAGCATCCAGGAGAGGGCAGTGCTGCTCTCAGACAGCGGCTGCTGGGAAGCCAGGACCGGTGTGAAAATAGGGATGTGGAGTGTTCTTTTCATGTAATCGGTTCAATTAATTAGGGACAGATTCTTCTGCCAGATTTAAGTTAATTTTATTTTTGTATCTGGTTAGTCCCTGTCATAGAAGTCATGAGATATTGTCAAGATAAATTGTGACAGCAGCATTGCCTTCTGGTTTTATTATTTTTTTTTCCTAAATTGAATGAGATCTGAGAGTAAGAAAAGGGTGGGTGGTCATCTTAAGCTTTTATTTAGTAATAGTGCCAGCAAGTAAAGAATTATTATATGAGAAAAACTTTTCAATGTTTCCTGAAAGGGAACAGACTCTGTCTCCTTTCCCCTTTCTCCAGAAGTTTCACTGTGCTCAGATCCCTCAGCCTGGGTATCCATCACTTGTAACTCACTCGAACAGGGTGCCAGGTTTCCTCATTCATTTCATCCCAAAGGACCTCAGCAGCCTTGACTACACTCAGCTGTAACTAAATCAGTTGAGATTGGTTCCTTTTGCTACTTTGCACCTCAGTACCAAGGCCTTAAATCGTGGAAGGAGGTAGGGACTGAGAGGATAACAGAACTCCTAAAAGATGGAAAAGACCAAGCACGTGTTTGAACCAACTGGAGCCAGCCAGTGAACTGCAGTGATCCACACTGTGACAAATGCTCAGCTCACCCTGGCCTCCATCTGTAATAAAGGGAGAATGACAGATACACTTTGGCTCCCAAGGAAAGATGTATCTGTGATCTCAAGTGTCCCAGGTGCCACAAGAAGTGTCTCGCTCTCAGTGCTGGAAAAGAGGGTGTTTTATGCCCAGCAAGCTGAAAGACTGGGACATCAGCCTGTGTTTGTAAAATGGATGCTGAAAGTACCTGCCATTTATCTCTTCTGTACTTGTTTTCCAAAACAGCTACTTCTTTCCTGTCTGAGTTTCTCTTGCCAAGTGTCCAGCTCCTGCACTGAAATGGAGAACTGGACAAAATTTTAAAAAAGTGTCTCTTTCAACTCTGAAAGTATGTAGTTTGAAACTAAATACAGTTTGTGTTTAGCTTCACAGAAAGTGATGCTCTGTGCAGTCTCCATTTACCAGCCTTTGAAAGACTTCTGTTATACAGGCAAAAAAACTCCAAAATGTTTCTAGCTGGTTGAGTTTTCATCTTTGTGTAACCCATACCTCATAGTGCTAATTAGTCAGGTTGCATATTAACATCAACATTCAAATAAAACTTGTTTGCAAATTTCTTTTGAGGAGAACCTAGCAAAGATGTTCAGTAAATGACCTCTTTTTCAGTTCACCTCCTCCCTGAGGGCTGTTTGGAGTCACAACAAGCCTGAAGACATGCTACTTAAATGATCATCTCAGACTCTGCAAACCAAGCAGGGTAAGGCCTGAGACATATCTAGCTGGAGAAATTTCTAAGACAAATCCAGCTACCCCCAGGAGGTGACATGAGAATTTCAGGGCTAAACCACTGTCACTGGATGATCACTGTTACTGACCTGGCTGCTTTTTTACAGAACCTCAGCCTTAGGTAATGCACTTACCTACACATAAGGATATTCAGTTGTGTATTTGTAATTGGAACTCCCTCCACCTAGTTGGAAAGCTTTCAGATGTTGGTTATTAGTCAGAAAGCTCCCATCAAACCCAGTGAGGGGATGAAATTTTTAAAATGTTAATGTGGGGAGAGGTGAACATAAAGGAAATTTTCACAGACAATACATTTCTATTTGCTTGATATCTGCTGCAGGGTCTGAAGTGAAATTATACCCAAACATATCTAGAGTGCAAATAACTGAGATAGAAAATAGCAAAGTATTTCTTATGTCAATGACAAACCCTTTAAAAGGGAAGGTCTTACTTAGGGCCTTATCATAATTCTGATTCATGCTTTCTGAGAGAGACAGTCATTTGGGGATTGCTGAATTGTTGCTGTTTTGAAATTTCAGGAGAGAAAAAGCTGAAATCTGAGCAGTCATCATCTGATTACACCAGTTCCTCCTGAAATGTTAAGTGTATATAATGCCTTTTCCTTCTGAAGCTTAAACTGATAACAGTCTTGCTGTTAAAATGCTGTGGTGTGTAATGGAAGAAGCTGATGCTTTCTGCTGGGTAGTGTACTTTTGTCAGTGAAATTTCTGTAGAGGTGATGGGTTCTTTAATATGTTCTATCCAGGAGGCTCTGTTCCTAGTTTGAATATTTGCAAAGTACAGATAGGTGGGTCTGCAGTGGGGAATAAAATTCCCTCCCCCCACCTCACTGCTTTATTGCACTGAATCTCAGCAGCAAACACGTTGCTGGCAGCCCTCTATTTACCTATTTTATCTACACATGAAGGTCAGTCAGTGCCCCACCAGTTTTCATTCTCCCTCTGTAATTGCTTCTCACATTGAAAGAAATATTTTTTATAACTCTCTGCCGGTGTGTGTTCGTGCATAGCTCATGTCATGGATTTATTTTCTCTTCCAGCTTGCTGGCATGGTCACTTTTAGTTCATCTTCTAATTCTTTTTCCAGAAAAGGTTTTCTAAAACCATATGTGTGTGTATAGAAGGGGTACATGCTTCAGTTTGGCAGTCATCCCTAACTGCTGGCCCCATAAGTTCAGCTACAGTTGAGTCAATATTAAAAAAATAAAGCAAATTAACTAGGTTTGTATTGCAAGTTTTAGAGACCATTTATTGAGTGGCAAAATATTTAAGTCACTTGTGTTTACTGCTTCACATTATCTTGCATGAGTTAACTATGCTTGTGAAAATTCCCTCAGAAAAGAATAATCTGGGAAAAGTTTAGTTTTTGTTACTCTGTTGCACAGCTGAGAAAGAGGCTGCCTTCAGCCAGAAATCAAAGCTTTGTCGTAAAATCTAGATTTTCTATAAGAAAACAAGATATTTGGGGGGAGTAATAAAGAAAGTATTGCTTGGTTTTTATTGCTTGGATTTTAGAAAAATCCATTAGGATGAGTAATATTGTGTTTGTATGATTAAAATCAGGGGACAGTATTCTTAGTGAACATTGCTCAGTGCATGATCTAATAGACACCAAATTTTCATGAGTCCCAGTGTGCTTGCAAAGCAGGCCAAGGTAGTACATATGCTGTCATGATAGATCCAGAGTCAAACTAGACTTAAAAATGCAACTATAACTTTGCATAAGGCTGGACCATCTTGGTCATCAACAATGTGGTCCTTGCAGCTCTGGTTTTGGTGCATGGAAACAAACTGGTGCAGTGCTGACCTTCCTGTGCTCAGAGCTCACCCTGCTCTGCCTCTACATCTCTGTTGGAGCAGACAGTATGTGCCCAGCATGTTTTGAAAGCTTTATTTTACATGCTGATGTAAGCCCAGCTTCAAGAGTAGCATAAGGTAATGTGTTTACTCCTGACTTTGGTGCCCAGCCTGTAAACACACAATCCTTTACAGTGTTTGGGTGTGATAATCACTGAAAAAAACACCTTGTACTTTAGTGTCTGCAGGCCTGTCTTCTACCTGTAAAAGGGGTTAGGAAGGTGTATGCCCAAAGCTTCCACAGTGTGCCATGCTGAGGATCACAAATGTGAACAAAGCCAGACTGAACGGAAGACTGGTGTCATTCTCAGCATTGAAAATTGCAGGATAATCTGTGTCTGTTATACTTTTCCTGGATTTCCTTCTATAGCTAGTGTACCAGAATGCAAGTCATTTAAGGGATCAATAATTTATTCTGCCATTGCCAGTGCTGAAATCCCTTGCTGATATGTTGATGAAACTGTACTCAGATGAAGAGTAATTAAGAGCACAGTAGTTGACAAAGCTGGCTGAATTCTGACACCTCCCACTGCAAAGAAAGTCTGACCAATATAAAAAGGCAGGTTTTTTCTGGTTTTTTGGGGGGTTTTTTGGTTTTTTTTTTCTGTAAGACATTAAAAAAATTGTCTTAAAAATTAAAAAAAATGGAAAAAAAAAGCACCAGTTAGACATATATCAAGTATATATTATGTATAGGTGCATATACATACATGCATATGTAGGTACATGTATAGCTCTATATGTAACAGAAAAAAATTGGTTGGTGAGATTGTCAGATTGAGTGAAAACAAATCCCTTGGCTTTTGCTAAAGTGATGAAGATTAAATATCTCTGTGGCTTTCCAGAAATTTCTTTTTTGTTTGCCAGATTTCTAAACCACAAATAATAACCTTGAGCCTTAGCCAAACCCTTTCCCTCCACCAAGTTCACTGAGATCCCTTTTGCTGAATCAGAGCATAACATTACCATGTGTGTTTATGGTAACAGCTCTACAACCCCTTTTGGCTGGAAAATTAGTGAAACTGCCCATGCTTTTGACTAATTGATGAGTAATCAAATATCATCTAATATCCAGTTTCTTTAGAGAGTCCACTCATTAGAACTGAATTATAGAGCTGAGGGATATAATTTTCTTTTTTTAGCTATCACTGAACTGATAACTTACTGTTGGCCAGTTTTCTTTTCCTGCAGCCTTTTTCTGTGTAGTTTGTTTTGTTTATTTGGTGGACAGATACAATAACTAAGATTTGCATTGGTTTTAACACAGTTAAAAGCCAAACTATTCTTGAGAAGGATGCTGCTGCTTCTCCTTCCAGTTTCATTGTTCACTTTTTCCCACACCAAAGCTGGTGTAGGTCACTGATGAGTCAGGCCAAGGAGCTCCTCTGGGTGAAAATGAACTTAAAATAAAAATCTGGAGAGATTTATGCCAGTCTTGAGAATATTGTCATAGCATAAATGGAAAGGTGAAATATATCCTGCTGCACAGAGCATAGATTTGAAGAATCCTCAGTTTTCCAAAACTCATATTAATCATAAATTACCCACTTTGGTAGTGTCTGTATAAAAATGTTCAGTGTTGATGGAGCATTAATGGGAACCAGAGCTCAGAAATACTTTGTGAACAGTTTAAAATGCCCAAGATGGAGATGGCTCTGGTCCTTCCCTGCAAGTCTTGGTTCAGTATAATTATGTCTCACCTGCTGGCTTTGCAAATCCTCCAGAGATGAGCGAAATTATTTGCTATTAAATCTTACTAAATTAATTAGGTTATTTTGATGGGCTACATTTGGTTCATTTCAGAAACAGCACTCCAGTTTCTGCAAACCACATCACCATTCTGAGTGCATAATCTTTGACAACATATGTTCCTTTCATGCAGATTTTTCTAGCCTAAATGCAGCACTGGGCGAAAAGCAGTTTTGTGTTCAGAAGTGAAGTATTTTTAAGTTTTGTCTTTACCATAAACCATTTCTAATTCTTGTATTTTGCTTTGTGTAAGGAAACTGGAATGAATGATTCACAACATAATCATTTGGTCATAGTTGTTATAGAACAATAAAGATTTTGCTTTCTTTTTAATGTTCTATCTGCAAAGTGGGGATAGAGTTTCTGTCCTAGAGAAGTGTTACAAAGATTTGTTGGTTAATGTTTGGACTGCATTTTATCTGTGCTAAATACCATATAATTATTTAATGTCCCAATTACAGATGGTTGACACTGTGTTGTATCCTTGGAGTATTGCTCACTTATTTTATTTTTCAACACTGAAAGTCTGAATGATAAATTATAAACATAAATGAGTGCAGTGTTTCAAACATCAAAGAACAAATGTGGTGTTTTTAAATAATGCTAAGAATAATACTCCAGTGCATGAATTTTTCTGTCTGCTCCTAATACACAATGTGTTTCTATCATTTTATACAAAACTGACAAAAAATTCTTGCTGTACTTGTTTTTAATCTCAAGAAGGCTCTTAGATATTTTCTTCTTCCTATGGCCTAGGTTGTGACATGGTTTTATTGCAGCACTCACCTTTAGAGGATAGAGCTATTTATATGATCAAATTTCAGGTGTGCTCAAAAACACAAGTGCAGTGTTGAGGAATCTAATAAAAGCTTATCACTCATTAATTGGAAACTAGTTTCAGTATGTGCAGCTGAGCACAAAAAATAACAAGGCTGGGTTGCTAAAATTGCTGGTAGAAGAAAGTGCTGTTTGTAATGGGTTGAGGGCTTCAGGCCTCAACACCACACACTCTCTGCCATTTATAATGAGCACTGTGGGTTACATTTATTTCATTTCATTTGCTGGGGTCTCTAAACCCAACAGCCCAGTTGCAAGTGGATGGGGAGCAAAGCAAGCATGAGCATGTCTCAGTGGTCCAGAAATTGTGAATCTACTTCACATTCATATTTACTGGATTTATAAAAAAGATATAAATGAACAGAAGCAATTTAAATAATGCCTGTATGACCCAGTTGCCTTTGACACATGTGTAGTGCTCTGACTATGGCACTAGAGAGTCCTGTTCTTCCTTTGGTACATTGAAGGATCTCATGTTGCTGAATTTGTCCCTGGGTGTTGGATGACTTTCTCTCCTTCCCTCCAGGGAAAGGGGCCTGACTCCTTCCTGTGGCAGATGGCTTTGTGGTGAGTCTTACCTTATACTTTAGGGATGCCCCAGGCTTTCCTTGCACACAGGCTGGAAAGCAAACAAACAGCCTCTATGGTCAAAGGCTTATTGAAAACCTGTGCTAGGAATTTCTGGATCAAAACCACAAATGCCTGATGACATCAGATGCTGCTAAACTGGATTGCTAACTAGTGTTATAGTATACTGTAAGACTTAGAAATTAAGATATCCTTCAAGTCCAGTTTTAGATGTACAAGTTTTTTCATTAGACCTGTTCTGTGGGTTTTGAAGAGATTTGTCTCCTTCAACAGTTCAGGTTGTATCTGCATTTTCATGGCTTTCTGTTGTTGCTCCTAGGACTTCCTGTTACCAAAGCTGAATCACAGATGAATTTCAGAAATTCAGCCTGCAGACAGTGATCCATTTTGTCACTAAAAGACATTCTTAAGATAAGAGTCTTCAGGTGTGAGATATTTGTCATGTATTTACCTACATTCTCTGAGATAAGGAGTCTTATGGAGGGACAGACTTCACAACTCTTCATTTAAGGAAATCCCCACTTGGATAAGACCTACCTTACACTACACTTCCAGAACCTGCATCCCCAGAAAACAGCACCCCAAACTTTTAAATGCACCACTGTATACCCACATCTTTTTCTATCTTTTTTTAACCTCTTGGAAGGTATGATTGGTTCTGGATGTATTTCAGTTTGCTGTCTGTGATCTCATCCAGCTCCCAGTTCTCTGATGTCCAGCTTTCTGTCAGTTAGTCACTAGCTCAACAGTTTGCAAGTTGCTACCCATTATGCAGTAGAAAACTGCAAGAAACAGAAGATTTCACCTCCCAAAGATCAGCTGCCATGCAGGGTCTTGTTCCTGCTTGAGGCAGTAGCTCCCAGCTCTTGAACTTTGCAGTTCATTTCCATACATATTGCTGTCCAAAATTAATGCCTTTCACATTTCAGCATGCTAAAATATGCAGTTAGGAATCCAGCACATTTGATAAGCAAGCAGATCATGAGCTGTTTGAGAGACACTTTTTTGGCCATCATTATTATAGTTAGATAGATAGAGAGAAGCTAGAGAAAAATTGCCCATAGTATCTAAATATGGCAGCTTTGAGAAAGAAATTAACATTTTCTTTATCTTTTGACAACAGAAAAGTGTGTCTTTGTCTCCTGAAATTCCACCAGAGGTGCAGCAGGGATGAATCTGCTCCATAAAAACAAAATTACACAAAAGAAAATTAAACTAATAAAATGAGAGAGAGATTACAATAACAATAAAAAACAATTGGCAAAAAGGAAAACAACTCCCCCTCCTTATTGTTATGCATTCAGGATCAGTGTCTTACTCATTTGTTAAACTTTTATGGCACTGGCAGTCTCAAATACTAATTTTGTTCAGCATGAAAGTGCCCTTTTTAATGGGATGAATACGATGCTTCCAGTGCAAGCAAGAGCAGGCATCTGGGGGATGCTAATGGTATATTCTACTCTGCTGGAAGTTTCTGGACAAAACACCTTTGCCTTTTTTTTTTTTTTTCTTCCACTGTTGTTCTACCCTAACCTGCTGATGCTGCAATAACATCTGGTTAAAACCCACCTGTTAAAAAGAGCTGTAAAATAATTTTAATATTAACATGTTACAATTGTCAGGCTAAAAAAAATCACTTTTCCAGCAAGCAAAATCTTTTGCCTCAAAAATTAAACGGTGTCCTTGTGGAAATGACATATGCATTCCTCACAGAAAGTGCAGCCTGGTGATATCCTGCCATGGCTGTCCCTGAGCCACCAGACTTCCATGGGACATCATGGTGGGAATGTCCCTTGCACTCTCCTAAATGGTGAATCATAGAAGGGGTTATCCTAGGGACAGGGAGAGAAAGAAGCATTGAGAGTGATATTTATTTGCTGTAATGGGAATTCCTGTAAGAAAAAGAATGTCCTTCATCCTTCTGTGAAAAATAAAGAATTAAACTTTTACAAGTGACAAATTGAAAAACCTGTGAACAATGATGAAAGGCTTTGCTTCAAGGCCTTCATATGGGTAAGCATACAGCTGAGCCCAGCCTGACTGGAATTTTAACATCCATAATAGAAATAATTAGCTGTACTGGTTCATTTGCACAGGTTTTCATTATTTGCTGAGCTTTATTTAGTGCCACTGTGTGTATCCTAACAATACACACAGCTCTCCAGGACTTTTGAAAAAGTAGGCCATTTAAACAGGCAAATATCACAGAGTAACCTTAACTATTGGTAGAAGATAGGCCAGAAATTATGTTCATGGCCATACTTGCAAGGCTCTGATGATAATAACAATAATAATAAAAGAAGATATCATGCCATTGACAAATAGAAACAATTTTATATCTAATAGGATTTAAGTAATAAAGGCTGAAGGGCTGCAACAGCTGCAAAGAGATTAGATACGTTATGTTTTCTCAGTGTAATAAAACTTGTCAAA
This sequence comes from Urocynchramus pylzowi, assembly GCA_013397555.1. Lineage (NCBI taxonomy): Eukaryota > Metazoa > Chordata > Aves > Passeriformes > Fringillidae > Urocynchramus > Urocynchramus pylzowi. The sequence continues at coordinate 777,669 of VZRH01003125.1, forward strand.
TAAAGCTGAATAAAATCTTCTTATCTGTGTCTCTGGCTTATTTTTCCTGCAGCCTCTTTCTTTTCAGCTGATTGCAGAAATCACCATTTCTCTAGAATGGTTACACACACGACAGTTCAATTAGAGTCGAGTTAGTGAAACTTATTGCTGGATTTGCTTGTGGTCGCACCTTTTAAAGTCAAAGACATCTGCAGCATTTGGAAAGAATGAAGCTGATCAAAAACCAACTCTGCCAATCTCTGCTGATATTTAGTGGACAACTGGACTAAACTGTACATATCAGTGTAGTACCATTTAATTTTGTATTGCTTTACACGAGGTCTGGCTCTCCTTTAAAAACAAACCCCATCAGAATAGCAAGGCACCCTTCCCCAGTCACACTTGATGCTGTCTTGGCTACCCCTAGGCTGCCCTTGTAATATCTCCCTTTTCTCACCTGTCTGCTCCCTCCTCTGGGCACTGTCTGGAGTGCTTCTCCATTCTTGCTGCTCCTCCTGCCTCAGTTTCTCCCCATGCTTGAAGAAAGTGTCATGGTTTGTCTTTCTAGGGCTGGTGTGTTCATCTTTGCTGAGACCTTTAGGATACGCAGGTGGAATTTGCATTCAGAAGTGTGAGTTGTTACTATTAGGGTTAATTAGATGTGACAGGCTGACATTCTGCTAACATTTCATGAAATCCAAGGCCAAACTTTTGTCTGGGTTACAAGCATGCTTGGATTTTCCATGTGATCCATCCTTCCATCCAGGTCAGTATTTCTGAATTTAACTGTGTGTCTGATTTAAATTGCAGGAGCTTCTGAAGCAGGGGTATTATTTTAAATACTGAATGGGAAGAGCAAATGATGTGTATGTTTGAGCAGTGTTGCTGCTGCCTTTGGCATGTATTTGAACAAAGTATTTACTTCCCAAGGCAAAGCAGTGAACCTAGTAAGAAAAGCCAAGGGATCTGTCCAAGCTGATGTAATACGTAAAGACACAAACATCATCCATAAATCAATAGGCATTGATTTAGGTAAATGAGAGCTTTGCCTTTAGGTAAGAAAAAAAAAATATGCTTATTTATATGTATGTGTTTAAAATATTTCATGCAGAATTTCCGGGGACACATATCCAATATTAATTAAAATTTAAGTGTATTGTGTCAGTGCCCGCAACCCTTTATTTAGATTTTTATTTTTCTTTTTTTCAAATTAAAGCTTTTCTCCTGCATTTTCCCCTCCAGATATAAAGTTCAGAAAACCAATGCATGATGACAATATGATATCCAATTAGGGAAAAAAAAACCTGAAACCAGTTGCTGGTGCTGAAACTGCTGTCAGAATCTGCAGTGTATCTGTGCTGAAACAATTTCTGGCCACCTTTTTAAGCATATCTCTTCCTTGGGGTAGAGAGGGGGGGAAGAAATTTTGATATAAATTTAATCTCATAATTTAAATGTGTCACTCTTAATTGGATGGAACTGGGAAGACATTGGAAAATAAAAGTGAGTGTAAAGCCTATGTTACCCTGCAGAGAAGTGCTGCAGTCAGTTCTGGGTGAGCCAGTGTGAGTCCTCAGGGAGGCAACTGCATGAACCAGAGTATTCCCAGCCTCCAAGCTGCCATCACAGAGCCTGGATGTGCAGGTTTATTGGAAGGATGGGGGAGATTCAGATGCTTCTCTTCTTTTAATAGCACAGGAAATGTGATGATGGGAAGGATGCCTTACTGTGAATTTGGAGACTCCAAAGCAACGAGGCCAATCCATCTGTCAGCAGGATGTATATGCACATCACTCTCATCCTGCTTGGCTGATCACAACTGCAGCCCTGGCCTCCAGCACGGAGCAGGCTGAAATGTGCACCATGCACCATGTCAGCCTGGTGCTCAGCATCTCACAGGGTCTGGGCTCTCTCTTCCCCATCTCCCCTCTTCTCCACCTGTATGTTTCTATTAATACTGCTACTGCAAGAATAATTTTTGTTCCTTACAAGTTAAGGGAGGAATTTTATTGGGAAATTCTCTTCATAGGTTTAAATGAAGAATGGCTCCACTGATTTTAATGCTGTTCATAGAATCATAGAATATGGTGAGTAAGAAGGGATCTACAAGGATCACCAAGTCCAGTCATTGTCCCTGCATAGAATAAGTATGATTGGTTTGTTTCCAGCTGAAGTTGTCATCCATTTGTTTAGATGACCTTAGGTATAGCTGATGAAAGGTATTATGATAGTAGTTAGGGGGAAGTAGTTAGTAGTGAGAACTTGCAAACCTTTTCCACTTTTTTCCCCATTATGTGGTATCAAGTTGTTCACAGTGGCTCAGGTATAAGTAAGCACAGGAAAGAGCCTACAAAAATTGCCCAAGAAGGCCAGTGGCACCTGGCCTGTATCAGGAATAGTGTGGCCAGCAGGACCAGGGCAGTGATTGTCCCCCTGTACTCAGCACTGTGAGGCCACATCTGGAGTGCTGTGACCATTTCTGAGCCCCTCAACTCAGGAAGGGCATTGAGGTGCTGAGTGAGTCCAGACAAGAGCTGTGAGGGGTCTGGAGCAGCTGAGGAGCAGCTGAGGGAGCTGGGGGTGTTCAGCCTGGAGAAAAGGAGGCTCAGGGGAGACCTTGTCACTCTCTGAAAGCACCTGAAGGAACTTGCAGCTAGTGGAGGTAGGGCTCTCCTCCCAGGCAGCCAGGGACAGGATGAGAGGACACAGCCTCAGGCTGCACCAGGGGAGGTTAAGGTGGGACATGAGGAAGAATTTCTTCACAGAAAGGGCGATTAGACATTGGAATGGGCTGCCCAGGGAGTCACCGTCCCTGGAGGGGTTTAAGGAAAGACTGGAGCTGGCACTCAGTGCCACGGCGCGGCTGACACGGAGGTGTTTGGTCATAGGTTGATGACCTCAGAGGTCTTTTCCAACCTAATTGATTCTGTCATTCCATAAAGCCATTGCTTTCCCTCACCAGATCAAAGGCTTTTTCTAAAAATCCCTTCCCACCAAGGTGCAGTTTTTGCAGTTTGTCAGGAGATTTTAAAAGGCACCTGTATGGCTCAACCCTCTGCACACAAAACTCTTCATGTAGGTACAAAGCCATCTTATTTTTCTAGGAATATGAACAGGAGTTAAGAGAGCATAGAAAGTGGAGAATTACATCCTCTGCTTAAGTTTGTCCCCCTTCCTCTCTTCCTTTAAAGTTATAAAAAATTCTTGTGTGCAAGTAGAGCCTTGCTTTAGCTCTTGTCAGAAGTTCACATTTTAATATTAGCTTCTTTCTGTTTTGTTTGTGTTCTCTCATTTTCTTTTGCTGGTAAAAACTTCATGAAAGGTAGCCTGGCAGAAAATGCTGTGATCCAAGCTGTGGGTAGTTTACTGCCACCAAAGTCCTTTGAGCCTTAGAGCTCATCCTTATCACTGCTACTGGATATAACAGCATTTTCTGGCATCAGTTTTCACACATGATTGACAGATGTAATAAACAGGCAGGCAAGAAACTCATCTTGTTGCAGGACAATGGATATGTGCATTAGAAGCCTTCTGAAGTGCAGAATGTTACTAAAAGCCATAACCTGATATCAGCAGTGAAGATGGCTGCAGTTCTTAATATTTCATTTTTGTTTGCTGCTTACCTTGTGTAATAGATCAGCACTCATGTCCTCAAGGCATTTTTTGCATACCAGGGGCCCCCAGGACATGGAAACCAATTAAAGACATTGATATTCTTGCTTCAACATTAAGCCAGGGAAAGAACTGACAGGAATTTCAAGTTCACTGTGCATGCAGGAGCTGGTTATGATTTCCATATGTCTTTCAGACTGTCTCACACTAAAACCCACACCTTAGGGAGACCAGAAGAGCCTGGGGCATGATTTTCTCAAAACTGCTTTTGATTCCCACCAGCATAATTTATTGGAAACATTCTGCTTTTTTTGGAAATATTCACAGCCAGTCTGAGAGCTCCTAAAACATATTCCTACAATGTAGAAGAGATTTTGAAAGACAGAGCTTAAAGTAGCCATGGCTGGACAAAGTACCTTGTGACTGTCCTTGCAGCAGGCCCCAGATCATGCGTGCACTCATGTTTTCAGCCACTTGTTCTTTGGTTTTGGGTTGGATTTTTTTTATATTGAACATTTAGAAGTCCCACTGCCAGGTCAAGTTGGAGTCCCAGTATCCCAGCTTGCACAAGCAGGATTTCACCAAACTGAACAGCTGCTGCTCACATTCCCCAGCTGATGCTGTGTGGAATGCAGCGTGACAGTGTCCAGGAAGGAGAAGGTGGAGGAAGGAGATCCTTAAGGACTAAAGAGATGATTATCCATATGATCTCTTAGCTCAATACACTTTGCAGCCTGGCCATGTCCTTGGGCTCTTCTCAGGAGCATGATGTCAGCTCCAGTGTCATTATGTGAACAGCTTTTTCCTTCCTGAAAGAGGAAAGAGGCATAGTGCTACAGATCTCAAGGATTTCTGGGGAGTAGCTTGGCATTTCTAATTTTGTCTTGCCTCTTTTACCCTCACCAGCAGCTCCTCAGATTTTAAACACACAAAGTTTGCATAAATACAAGCACTGTATTTCTCAGGAGGAACCCCATAAATTAATGGAACAAAAATATTTTATAAAAATGTCAACCTTCATTTGGTATGTGTGTAAGGTCCAATAGCTGTATTATAGGTGACAGCCTTATGTAATTACATTGCTGTTTTACCTGTTCTCATCCCAGTGGCAAATCTCATTCCCAACAAGTTCTGACTAAATAAAAGGGGTTGCTCAGACAGCTTTCAAGGTGAAATTATAGTATGGGCCACCCTCTTCTTCTTGCATCCTTTCAGTCCCCCATCTATTCCCATTTGAGCCCTAGGCAAGTGAAGACTTGAGACTGCTTAGACCAGCAGTTTCTATGTATGATTCCATGGCTGCAGTGCTCCTCTGCCAAAGTCATTATGTTTCAGAGAGAAGTGAAATGGTGCTGGTTATACTGCACTTTGTACTTCAAGGTTGCCCAGATACTCATCTGAGATAAGGGCCCAGGGTTGTTTCTGGTGAATATCAGCAATGTTTGCTGTCTGTGCAGCAGCAGAGACAGACCTGCCCTGCTCCAGGTGCAGTGGGTGCATCTAATGAGAGCCCATGGCTGTGAAGAGTGAGAAGCAAACATTCCTCTCACTGACCTTGGCTATCTACAAGATACAGCTCTGATCTGACTGCCTTGTCCAAGTTCCTCTGTACCTGCTGGAGAGGTTAATAAGCCCCTCAAGTTTCAGACACCTCTCTCAGGCTGAGATTAATCATCTCAGGTGATAATTGTTCTCTGTTGGCTCTGGTGGAAGCTGATGTGGCTAACATGGATTAGATAGTTATGTTTCAGATGACTGATTTCCTTATACCACTAGGTTTGGTAAACTGAAGTCTTCTGAAGAGGGGGAAAAGAAACAGCCAAAGCCATCATTTCATGATGCATGGTGCCAGGTAGTGTGACTGTCAAGTACCTACACATCTTCATTTCTTGTACACCCAGCTTGGGAACAGGAATAGGAAATTGGATTGTGATTCTTGCTCTTCTGTAATTTCTTTAAATAGCAGATTGATAAGTGAGTACAAAATGGGTATTCACAAACATGTAATAAATCCATTATACAGCAAACAATAATGAATGGATTCTTTTGGTTGGTGTTTTCTTATATTACATAGCATATTAAGTCTGTTTTTAATTGTTGAGGCTAAAGAAACACGTAGCAACTGATTTGTCTCTTAATGACTGAAAATCTAACAGCACTGTAATATTGCCAATTCCTTCTGACCCTGTAGAAGAATAATCATAAAAACAACAATACTCAGGGCTCAAGGTGAGATTATCTGTCATTCTCAGCAGCAGGAGCTGCTCAGAATGTTAATCAATGCTGTTTCCAAGCTTGGAGCCATTTACTTCCAGAAGAAAGCACCTAAACTCTTCAGTCCTAAATTAAGATGTCCCAGTGGAACATCTTTCCTTCACGCTCTGCTCCTTGTACCACTACAAGCCCACATGTAACCACATGTCAAGGGCTTAACAGCCCCTCTTCACTCTTATAATTTACATTTGCTATCAGTGAAACAACAGAACAGGTTGTTCAGAGAGGTGGGAGATGTCCCATCCCTGGTAACATTCAAAGTCAGATGGAGCAGGACTCTGAGGAACCTGGTCTAGTTGAAGATATCCCTGCACCTTGTAGGGGGGTTGGACTAGATGGGCTTTAAGGCTCCTTTGAATCCTAGCTGTTCTGTGACTCTATGAGCAGTTATCATGGTCAAAATTGACAAAATTGAAATGAGAATTTAGGAGGGGGTCTTTTCTGTCTTCTTGCTGGGAAGATGTTTTGATATTGGGTTGGATGACTCCATGCTGTAAGGTCCTGGTACTTAGCATTAAAGAATCTGCCACAGTATGGGTGATGTATTCATGCCCCATAAATAACCAGTAAATTAAAAAAAAAAAAAAATTGAAACTGAAGCCTGCAAACAGGAAAAGCTCATAAAATCTGGCATAATCTTGTGGGCTTGGCCAGTCTCTAAGCTGGTGCTTTCCTTCATGGTTTGTTCAGACACCAGCTGGTGTAAAACCTCCCATACCTCTGCTGGGACATTTGAATATTCCTGCCACAGGATCTGCTGCACTACTGCACCAAAGAGCACAGGGTGGCTCCTCCTTCCCAAAAGGCTCCCTCCAAATGTACAAGAGCGTGGCAGGAGAGCAGAAGCTCTCAAGGAGTAAGGGTCTGAAACCAGGAGTAGCCATTTGCTGACTGATTTATTTTCATAGCACAGCATTCAAAGGAGGAATTTGACTTCACTTGGAGGAAAGCACCAATAAATAAATTTTTTTTCCAACTCTTGGAATTAAAGCCCTGTTTAAAGAACTTTAATGAGGATTAAGGATTAAATTAAAGACACTGGTAAATTGCACAGCATCTGCATTTTCATCACCTACGAATAAAACCAAGCAGCAGGACCATGGAAAACCAGCATGAAAAAATTACACAAATAGAGTCTTTTCCAATTTAATTATATATTTTATGACTAGGAAATTTTATTTTTTGAGGAACTGCAATTAGAATTTACATATTCTGCTTGTAAACAGTTCTTGGGGCAACTTACCTCTGTTTACAAAGACATTTTCCTTCTAAGTATTTGCTATGTTTATTGAACACCTATGTGATAAACACAGGTTAGAGGGCATCAAGAGTCTAACACTGCATGTATTATTTTCCATTTTTCTCCTCCCCTGTGTTTTCTTTTGTTTGGGTTTTTGACCTCCTAATGCCTTGCTCCCTCACCTGAAACATCAAGAAACATATCAAATCTCCATGGGGAAAAGGTATTCCTTAAACTTGTTTTGGTTTCCAATGCAGAAGCAGCATAAAGAGTACTTTTTGACACAAATAACCTCCATCTTTAACCTGCAGCCCTGCTTTATGTAACATTCAGCAGTTTTGCCAACATGTTGAGGAAAAAGTATTCCTCAATTTTTCTTCTTTGGGGCAAATAAGAAAGCCTTTGTCAAGGAAAAGCACTTAAATATCAGAATTACAGTTTTTTTCTTTTTTTCTTTTTCTTTTTCTTTTTCTTTTTCTTTTTCTTTTTCTTTTCCTTTTTCTTCTCTTTCTCTTTCTCTTTCTCTTTCTCTTTCTCTTTCTCTTTCTCTTTCTCTTTCTCTTTCTCTTTCTCTTTCTCTTTCTCTTTCTCTTTCTCTTTCTCTTTCTCTTTTCTTTTTTCTTTTTCTTCTATCCTACTTCAGTCACTTTAGCAAGATGTTTGGTTCTAAGTCTTGGAAAGTTTGAAAGCAGAGTATTTTTAATTTAATTTTTTTTTAATGGATGTCGTTAGCTGTAAGAGTTCCTGGGGTACATTTTTAATGTGTGTGATTCTTACTGATCTCCCTGTAGGAGTTGCATTCCTGAGCATAAACTTTTGGCATCTGCCATCACGAGTCTTTCTGTCAAACAGAGAGGAGCTGCCCTTGTAGCAGCCTGGGACCAGGCCCTGGGAAGCACCAGCACTGTGCTGTCTCTGGGGGATGTTGGCTGCCTGTCACACATCCCCCGTGTAGCCTTGGCAAGTCATTTGAGGATGGTTCAAAGGCAGGGAGTTTCACAGGTTTGTGAATCTGCAGTGGGACTGTGCTTGTCAGCTGAGTGCTTCCTGCTCCTGGAGGAATTCCCCGACTGAATTTATCTTCAGACTTTGTTATCTCTTTGAGTAAAACTCATGTAAACCTGTCTTAACTTTAACGTGCCCTCTAACACTACAGGTCTTAGTTCTCATTCCCCTGGTTAATTGCTATTCATATCCAAGAAACCTTGGTGTTCTTGAGGAAGCACAAAACCTGAAGTTTACATATTTATTTTCTCTCTATAATATCATTACAGAAGGAATACAATAGAGGAAACAGGATTTAATTTCTGACTCACAAATGCCACTACCTCAGCAATACAGCAATACCTAAGCTAGTTGGATGTGAGAGTCCAGATCCCAATGCAGTTTAATTGGATATGCTGATTATTAGTTCTGCAGCCTGAGTTGTCAGTCAGAGTGGAACTGTGTTGAACAGGGGCACTGACCAGCTTGTGGCTTCTCTCCCCAGATACCATGGCATCTCTTCACAATTCCTGTTGGTGCATGCCATGCTTACAAGGCAGGCCTATTTGGACAGGACAAGCTTTTGTGCAGAGCTCAAATTTTGCTTACAGACATCTTGAAGCCCTGGGGAACAATAACACAGTACTGACACTCAGGCCAGGCTTCCAGAGTCTAACCAGGTCCAGCATGTGGCCAGCTTTGAAGTGCTGAGCTCTCATTTAGCCTGTGCAAGAAAGAGCTTTGAAGAGGCACACTCACATCAGGGATGCTGCAACATGATCAGCTGAAAAGAATTGTGACAGACTAATTCTCCATGTAGTTTGAGCAGGATTAAGGTGCCTAAACATAAGCATCTAGGGAACCTCACCAGATCTCAACTGCTATTTTTAGTGAGTGTTTCTGTTTGTGCAGAAGAAGCAGGAAATGCTGCTTGGAATTGTCCAAGGGAGTTGGAAAGAGCTCTACACTCCTATGTATGGATATTTCAATGACAGCAACACTAGATGAAGAAAAACTCATAAATCTACTTGAGCTTGGTCAAGAAGTTTCTAAACTTCAGTATTAAAACATCTGCTTCACAAAGCTAGGCTGCTTAAACCCAAACTAATCCATTGTTAAGTTTAGTCTTTTAAGACAGGGTTAAGAGCCTGTGTACCAGTGTCTCTTCTGTGGTCAGACAATTGAGAGGTACATCTAAGAATTTATCTAAAATCTACCAGATCCTACGGGGGATTATTCTGGGGTTTCCCACCTACAGATTCTTGGCCAGGTACTTTCTTCCTAGATACTTATTTTGATCCACATGGGATGGATTTTTGCTCTGCAGCAGCACTTTTCCTGAAGTAGAAGTTCTGGGTTAGTCCAAGCTTGTGAATGGCTCTCCTGCAGCCTGTGGAACTACATCTGCTATTGAAAATGTGTGAGGCTAGAAGCAGGTGCCCCCATTGTTCAGAGAAACAATCTGGGTTTCAGACAAGATCCAGCATTTGTCTACCTGAAAGTCCCTGGTGCACCTGATGAAATGTAACTCTAGTTAAGTCTTGTTACCCTTTTGTCATACAGATCAGAACTAGCCAGATTCAAAACAGCTCTGCTAGGGAAAGGGAGAGGGCGGGGGAGAGGAGAAAACTTAGTGATGTGTGAAATGACATTTCAATGAGAAGTTTGCCATTGAGCTGACAGCTGAAATCTAAATTTTACGAAGATGAGGAGCATGGAGTTACATGGGCAGACCTTACCTGCTGTAAGGGCTTGAATTTTTGAGGTATGAACTGATTTGGAAATGACAGTTTTACAGGGCATCAGACCCAAGTGGTGGGAGGAATGGCCCAGCAAGGGGAATATCCATAGATTGTTCCCATGTTTTGTTTTATGATATGAGCTTTTTAAAATGCATTTGTGTGATAAATAAATAAATGAGCAAAGTACATCACTGTCACCAAGGGACTTTTCTGATATTTATCAGAGAGACATGCTGGTTTTTTTCTTTTGAATAGCAATGCTTTTTGCTGATGACAGATTCCTGTAGGAGATTCTCGAATTCTTAAAGGAGAACTGAACAGATTTTTCAGCAGCATTAGAACATAGCAAGTGACATATTACAATGTTTTTGCTGACTTAGCAGCCCCAATAAACCAAGAAAGTTAGATATAGAAAAAAATCCAATGTATGTCTGAAAGTCTTGGGGCAAGTCTAATTTCTGAGACATAAGAATCAAGATGTATTATATTGTCATCTCTATTTTAATTGGAATGGTGTGTTTTATACCATTGAATAACTATTGAAGTTGCTCTGATATTTATAGCCCTTTTTATACCATTTTATTGGATCTTACTGCTGATAACCTTAAGTGGATTTCAGTGGTCATCATTTTTTTCTTGTGGAGCATGGTCTGATCTCTAGTTTCAGATGATACTTTTTAAGAATCAAATTCTGTACTATTCAGATTTCCTCTGACATGTTGTGCTAAACTGACAGTGCCCTGCCCTGCCTATAGATATGCAAATAGAGAGGCAGCACATGGGTGCTCCAGACTGTGTAGAACTGTTTAAGAACTTGATAGGCACAGTGAGTTCCTGTTAGTTACTTCATAACTAACTAACAGGAACTCCACACCAACTTCCTACCAGCAATCAGCCTGTATTCCTCAGCTTTGCCTGCAAACTTTCCTGCCTTTAGTGCCAAAAAATTGTTGGGTTTATCCTGCACAGCTTTGCTTTCTGCCACACAGCAGCACTTCTGTCTCAAAGAAACATTTCTTAGTCATTCAAGTGGCTTTGAGTGTGTCAGCTGTACACCCTGCCCCCATTTCCATTCTTCACCTTCCAGTGTGGGAAAAGAAAGAGGTGAGAGAGTTGAGGTGTTCAAGCATGAGTGAAAGGACAGAAGTTAAAAGACAGGACTTGTATCGAGCATTTTCTGATCAGCCAGGAATATTCTCTTAAAGGAGACAGACTGAAAGCAAACGGGAATATTCAACACTAAATAATTAGAAGGTATCTTTAATCACTACTTTGTAAAATTATGCACTGGGCAAATTCCTCCTTTCTTTTCTTTGTCTTTCCTTAGTCTTGTTCACAGTTTTGTGTCTGCATTTTGCAAGCTCTTACAAGAGATTTTAAAAAGTAGAGTTTTCTATTGCATGGTTGTAAAATCTGTTACATACATTTTCTGTCTGATACAGTCCAAGGATCTGTGACATCTGAAAGGATCTGAAAGCCTCAGAGACTCGGATGTAGCCTTATGGCTCTGAATGCCCACCACCCAAAGGTGATAGAATGAGGTGTAGTTCTCCATCAGCTGCTCCCAGTTTACAAATTGGATAGGAGATGAAGTTAAGTACGTGTTTCTGAATTCAGTTTCAGGAGATGAGGCTTCAATTCCCAGGCTGCCCAGCAAAGTTGTTGAGCTGTCATTGAGGGTATTTAAAAGTGTAAATGTCACAATGTAGGGACATAGTTTGGTGATAGATTTAACAGTTGGATGTGATGATTTATAATTGTTTTCCAAGATAAAAAGTTCTATGATTACAAGATTCATCATGGAATTTTAGCAGGACTGGGAAAGTAGTTTATTTTAATGAAACCTCTGTTGACCATTGTTAATCTGTGTGATGATGCTGTCCTGTGTTCCAGGAATGCTACTGTGGCCTAACTCTATCACTGTGTATAGGTCGTTTTATAATATGGGTTATGTGGTAAGGCTCTTTCTTCAGAGAGCAATTTACTGGTTGTAGCATCAGATGAAAATGCAAAACATTGTTTTATATTGAAATAATTTTCAAAGATAAAAAAGTATTTAATCTACTTTTTTCTTCCTCAGGATTTCCATAAATATCCTATGCTTTCCAGAGGAAAAGGTCTTCATTCAAAACATAATGTATGTATTAGCTAAAATCATGGCTCATTGTTAAGTAAACTCCTCATTTCTTTGCAGTTTCTGAGCTCCTGACTTCCCTCTTTCTTCCCTGTTCCATATGTGTAGTGATTTCTTTGGGTGTGTATGATGCAGAGAACTCATTTAATCTTCCCAACTGTTTTTTTCACTTAGATGATTCTCTTCCATATCAACATTATTTTTAAAATAAAATTGATAAGTACTAACAGAAGGTGGGTTCCCTCCCACCCTCCCTTCGGGTATACAAAGAACTTAAACCTGTTGTTTATTCCTGTTTCCCAAAGCTAAATCTTCAGTTCAAGCAGATGGCAATTTTTATATTTGGAGAGGCTCAACCTCTGCACACAATGAGAGGGGGTAAGGATAGAAGTGATGGAAAAGCTGACTTACATCCTTGGAACAGTACTGGCCTGCCACTTATCCTCACTGTGTCTCAGTTTGCACAACTATAAAATCCAGTAAGAAGCTGTGAGCACCTCTTTATTTCCTTCACTCAAAACCTCTTTCCTCTTTGCTCTTGCTTTTTAAATGATCTGGGTTAAAAGAGGTCAGGCAGAACATTTCTGCTTCACACTGCCTTAGGACAGGAGAAGGCTTCAAGCAGGGTCCAAGGGACCCATTTGTGGTGGATTGGTGTGCTCAAATTCACCACTCTCCTGCTCTGATAAACACAGTGGTCATTTACATGCAAGTGCCAATCTGGTTCTCATTTAAAATTCTTCTAAGAAGTTTCTAAGTTTCACTCTGTAAAACAGAAGCTCCCTTCTCTCTCTGCCCCTTCTCTGCCTCTAGCTGGCTGGTAGATTGCTGATTCCTGGTCTTTCACTGTGATGGAGCTATACCAGCAAGAATATAAATACTCATTGTTTAAGTCTTGTTTGCAATAAACTAACATCAAAATGTCGTGAAGACATTAAGGAAAGAGAGAAACAGAGACAGGAAACTTAAAAATGAAATCTCCCATCAGAGTCCAATTAACCTACTGCTCACCTTCTCCTCTTTGGACTGTCAGAAGGAGACTCCACTGTTTATGTCATGGCAACATCAGCAATTTTTCTTTCTTCTTTGTCATATGTCAAGATCCAAACAGATGTCTGGTGATACTCAGCTGTTGAGTTCATCTGTTTTAAAAAAGACCTTGCCTGAAGGTCACCACAGGCTGGGAGAGTATTCCACAGAAATATCACTGTAGGACTGTGTTAACTCTGTATTTGGCCCTTGCTGTTTGCTGTTGGGGCAGGATCCTGTGGTCCATACACAGCTGGGCTGATGTTGCCCAGCTGCTGCTCTGTATCCATGGCTAAAGAAGCTCTCAGTGCAGTGGCAGGAGTACAGTGACTTTGCTTTACGTGGGTGTCTGCATCTCCTGGCAGTGGCTTCCTGCAGGTCTGGACCTGTAAGAGTTTTGATTTCTAATACAAGTGACACATTATGCTTAGATGCCAAGTAAGCAGTTCTGAGAGGTCAAAATCCCATATTTCCTATCCAGTGGTGTGGAAGGATTGTCAAATATGGACACATGTTCTCTTTTTAGATCTAATGTAGAGACGGAAGAGAAGGAGCAGAAGAGCAAAAGCACATCAAGGCTGACCTTTATCATGAGGAATCATAGAGATAGATGAATCAATTTCCTTATTCCTCTGTTTCTGGTCCCTTCTGTTTTTTAAAAGTGTAAAGAGTCAAAAGAGTTAAAAAAAAAGAAATACACGCAAAAAAAGTAAGATTTAACATTTTAAATTAAATGTTTTAATTTATTATTATATTACTAGGTTATTGTACAACATTTCAGGTGAATTCAAACACAAAAATAGAAAAGTTGTCTTTTTTTTCTGAAGCCCTCCCATGTAAATATAAGAGACTCTATGGACAAATTCAGTAATAGGAAAATACAGAGGAAAAGCATGTCGAAATTGAGTTGCAGGTTAAAGAACTTAGCATTGTAATGTATTCTACTACCCATATATTTTGTTTATTTATTCTTTTGTAAAGCAGTTTTCTTAAAAAATATATGCACACAGAGGAAAAACTATTTTTCAAGATCCTTTTTTTTGCAATAAAATTGCCACTCATCAGCTCACAAAACCTCAGAGGGCTCTGCTAATTCCACTACTGATGAACCTACAAGGCTGAGCAAATCTCTTAGCTTCTTTTGCCCTCATTTCAGCTTGCAGAAGTGGTCTGTTGCTGATAATTCTAGTATTTGCCTCTTGGTCAAAGTGTATCTCATCTACCTCCTGCTATGCTATGTGTCTGTGCAGCCCAGAGGCTGGCTGTGCCCCAGTCCTTTGCTGTCATTGTAGTGCTAAGAAAAATAATAAACCATATTCAGAGCAACTGGTAGCAAAGCTAAGGTGAATTTTTTGTTAACCACAATTCTGCTTTGTGGGCTACTCATACTAAACTGGATTTTGACAGAAAAAATCAGAATAATGCTATTAGGTCCAAAAAGCTGTTCCAGTTTACCTGACATAATACATGAATTTATACGCTGAAAAAAATCTTAAGCCCACCGTTTTTGCAGCTATGAGGTTTTTTCCTCATTTTTTCCCCCAAAGAACTGGAAGAAAATTTACAGTCTACCAAGAGGACATCTAACATATTAAATTAGATCACAGACCAAATATATTAGATCAACATCTGTGTTCCCAGAAGAGGCTTGCATACTGTCAATAATACAACCTGACAGTTTTAGGATCAATCATCTTATTAAAACTTTCTTCTCTCTCTTTTTCTTCTCTCTCTATAACTTCTTGAAGGAGCTTGGCAAGGTTTATTTTTTTGGCTGGTAGCTTGCTTTTTTCTGCTTCAGAATTTCTCTCACTAATACTTCCATAAGAAATAGATTTGCCTCAAATAGCTTGCATTAATCTGGGACACAATAATGAATAAATATTTGGAATAAATAACGCATAATGTCTAAGTCTGATAATTATTGTAATGATGACTGACATCCTCCTAGCATCCTCCAATCCCAAATCCCAAGGCATTCATTGAATGACTAGAGATTTGGGGGCTGGGGGAGAAGATGGGGAAAGATCCTGAGCTGCAGCAAGCTGTCAAAGCTCTGATGTTGCTCGGGCCTCTGTACCACTCACAGTCTGCTTTTGTTGGCAGGACCCTCACTATTAGCTATAAAATAGGATGCTTTTTATTATGAAAATGGCTCCCTAAAGATATATATTTTTTTATTTTTTTTTTTTAGTGGTGGTGGCTTACTGGGCAAAGAGATGTAAAAGGACTCTACTTGGAAGAGCTTGCAGGGCAGTAGGAGGGTGCACCAGAATTCAGGGTACCAGAACCTCTGGGTTCCATCTCTTGATGTAAAAGATGTTCACTGTGGGGTTTTTTTTTTTCCTCTCAGCTGGCAGCCCTCACAAATAAACACATTCTGTTTAAAGCTGGCAGGTGTCACAGTGACTCCTGGTCAGAGTAACACTGGTTTCACCTTTCTCAGCAGCCCATTCAGCACTGTAAAGTTTGTGGATCTTCTACAAGTACCATGGCAACACTTGAACCTCAGATCTCAGGGATATGTCAACCATTTTAAAAGTCTGTTTTGTCCCCAGCTAAATTCTAATGGAAGAAGAAAATCTTCCAGATAATATAGGGTTGACTCTGAACCCTTGTGTTCTGGAGCAGATCTATACCAGAGGAGCACAGCAGGGACTTGTTCAGGGAGGTGTACAGATTTATCATCAGGGTCACAGCCTTTGACAAGTCATACACATCCTCCATTTCACAAATGCTTCGGTGGAACTGTCCACATGAGGAAAGATAATACAATGATTTGCCTATATAAGCATGACAGACAGAAACACAATGTGCAGCTGGAGAGCCATAAGGGAAATTGATTTCTTTTTCCTATTCCTTTGCATTTTATTTCTCCTGCTTGGCAGCAGCAGTTCTGTTCATCAGTACATTTCCTCCTTCTCAAATATGGGAATTTTCCAACGGGCTTGAGCCTGCTGCTGGTGTATATATATTGAGTAATCTGCCTCTTTAATATAGAACTGAATTTTCATGAAGATCTGCTCCACGGTGTATAAGTTACTGGAACATTTTCCTTTTTTCTTTATATTCTTCACCAAGCTGCAGGACTCAGAGCATTGTTCTGACCAACAACTGTCCTAATCAGCTGCTGATTTGGAGAGACACGTGTCTCTCACCTAGTCCATGGGGTTTCTTGCTAGCTTTTCTTGGTGTGCTAGACATGGTATTAAACACTTAACCACCCATAAGATTTCTGTGCAGCCTCTGCTTGTGTTTAGGCTGCAGATGAAGCAGTGTCAACACAAGCATGATAAATTGGAGGTTTCTTCCCGGAGCACTTGCACTCACACAAACAAACACTTCATTAGCAAGATGATAAACAAAACAAAACCCACAGCAGTCCCCACCAATGTGTCAGTAAATTGCTTCAGGGTGAGAAAACACCCTCTGCATCAACTTTAGGATGTCATGGGTTGTGCTGCCAGGCTGGAAGCATCTCTTGGCATGCTGCCCCAGTCAGAGGAAGCTGCAGAGTGGAAATTTTCCCCTCGCCCAAAGGGCAGGTCCTGCTGGCACATTTCTGGCTCCTCCAGCTCTCCAGCATTTGGTTCTTGGCCTGTAAACCAATCCTGGAACTGGTCCAGACGAAGTAGTTGGAGTTGGTGAATTCTGCCACACGTGGGCTCACTCTGAAGACTGGTGTCCCTTTCCATTTTAACTTCAAGGTTCAAAATTCTGCTACAGAGACTGATGCCCCTTAGGGAGAAAGGAAAATTTGGGTTCTTTGAGGTGTAAGAAACGTAAGAGATTAAAAAAATCTCCAATTAAAATTTTCAGTACTGTTTGTATTTCTACAATACAAGAGAGAAGGGCTTAGGAAATACACACAAAAAGTCCCATTAGGAAGTATGTTTTTTGCCTATGATTTTTCTTCTTTTAATTTTTAACTGTAATTTAAAATGTTAACAAATTTAACAGTTTTTGCTATTGAGCACAACAGGAAAAGTTGTAACTATGGGATTCAGCTCTTTTCCCCACTTATTTATCTGTTCAGCTGCCTTGACTTGTTAAAAGGTAAGGCAAAGTAATTTTAATTTTGTTGGCAAAGTTGTCTAAGATGCATCTTAGTTTTTTGAACATAGATTTTTACATTATTTTGTCTCAGACTGTACAGCTATTGATTTCAAAGGTTGTACATGTAAAGAAAGTTAAATGCAAGAGAGGAGAAAAAAAAGAACAGGTCTGAGACTCATTCATACAGGAGAATTTGGAACTGAAAGTGGTAGAAGGAAAAATATTGAGCTGCAAGTACTTAAAAATACAAAATAAAAGAGGGAAAGCAAGTTATATGTTAAATTTAATGAAATAAAAATAATACAGTATTGCTAGGTTGTAAGTATATTTCCTTTAAGGGGATTTTGAAAGGATTGAGGATGGATTTTTTGGTGAATAATTTTCTCTGTGTCTTATCAGATAACTGGTTCATATGCTAACTTTAGACAGGGTGATGCTTATATCCTTTAGAATCAAGGAAGCTTAGGCTATCTTCACTCATCCTTTTCACTTGCTGATTCACATTATTCATTAGGAGAATTCAGTGGAACTAGAAAAAGGCACACTTCTTTCAAAAAAAATTTTTTTTCTTCATAAGGACTTGGACAAATTTGCCACTGCTGACAACTTTACATGTTTTATGTTACATATAATTTCTGAACCAATTCCTACCTATATAGGTAGGAACGCTGCCTTTTCAGGGAACATAATCCCTATACATTTGTGTTCTTCTGAAATTTTTGTTTTGTTTTGTTTTGTTTTGTTGGGTTTTTTTCCCCACTTACCCTCTGCTGCACACTTGAGTGAAGCAGCCTTTAAATTGGTAAAGGCTTACAGGTGTGGTTTTTGGTTTTGCAGCTGTATTGCAGTGACCTGTTTCTGTTTGCCTGCTTCTTCCTAGTGAGTATTCTATTTCATTTTATGGGGTTTTTTTCAGTTTAGTTTTTGTTAGTGTTGGTTTTGCTGGTGTTTTTTGGTGTTTGTTTGGGGGTTTTTGTTTCTGTGGTTTTTAATTCATGGTACTTTGGTGGTTCTGAGCATGTTGTCCCAGGATATGCAAACATCCAACTGAGTTTGTAATGGGGTGAAATAAGTAACTGCTTGAAGTGTACCAGTGTTCTTATTGAATAAGAAGCCTGAATCTTTCACTGTGAGTGAGACAACCTTTTTGTTTTTAGCATTAAAGGAGGCTAGTACTTAAATATTGTGTGTAGTATGGTTTCTTTAATCAAGGCCTTGAAATAAAAGGCATTAATTCAGGAAAGTGTATGTTGGACCTGTAAAACAATTCTTTAGACATACAGTTGAATTGTTGTCTTGACAGGTAGGTTTCAGACAGTTTTCTGTGTGGTTGTAGATGCTTTCAAAGACTTCCTCTGAATTTTTAAGCTTCAGTTGCTTTGAAGATGTGTTTTATACTATGCAGTCCTATATTCATGGTACTGTCCCATTGGTCTGTACTCAACTAGATATTTCTCTTTCCTTTTCCATTTCTTGTCTCTTTCTTTAATTCAGATTCACAGAAGTTCATGCTTCTTATTGTTGAAATCTCTTCTCTCTTTGTATTGTTTTAAGCTTATGTATGTAATCCTGTGTCATGGGTGGGACTCAGCTAATGAGGAGCCTGGAAATCTGAATCTGTAGTAACAAATGTTCTAAATTTCAGATACATTTTCTTTCATTCATTTTTCTTTTCTAAAAAGATCAAGTATGACTAGAAAATTATTTCCCTTTTCTTTCCTATTAAAAATATTTGAGAGTGTTACGTGGGGTTCTCACAAGTTAATAAATTAAATACCTGTAATAAACTGCAAAAAATATGGGAGTGATCACATCAGAAGTGTCTACAGTTGTAGCCCTGTACTGGAGAAGTTCAGTACTTTGTACCATTTAGCTTCTCGTTTATTATATCACTTGTATTAAATCCAATGGTTTTCAGGCATTTAATTAGTCATTGTGCATGAGAAAATAACAGTTCCTTTAATTTTATGTTTTAAATATCACCAAGACTCGCTGTTTCAGAACTAACTGTTTATAGAACTTTGATGCTATGACTACTGTGTATTTACATCACAAATAAAGAATTAGGAAATGAGACTTTAGACAGAACTATCTATGTCAGATGAATTAATTCCACAATGTTTTGTATTCCATGTGTGAATAATAGTTCAGCAACATTCTTTTTCAGTTTTTGCCAAGCTTTACCTTCTGTGTTTGCATTTGGTATGATGTTGGAAGTTCACACCATCACAGTCTTTTTTCCACTCCCCTCCTAACAATATGGTAGGATTTTTACAGGGATTTATTTAGCAATTCACTGGGAATCTGATGCTTCTGTTTTATCACTTACTTTTCTTACAGTTTTTAGTACTTATTATTGCCTGAATAAAGACAAGGTCTCTGGCATTTAACGTACAGAAAACTGCTTAAAATAACATTACTGTTGTAACACACCAATAAATCCTGAAGAATTCATTTGAAAGGCTGAAATTATATTCTTAATTTACATGCTTTTGCTTTCCCTTGTTAAGAGCAGTGGTAATGAAGTGTCATCCTTAAATTTGAATTGCCCAGCATCTGTTGGTTTGTGGCACAGCCCAACCCTAGCATTATTTAAATGGTTTTTTTGTGCATCTGAATATTAAATGGTGCCCTGAAGATTCAATTGAGCAGTCAGGACTATGGTAGCTACAATATTACAATTTCTCTGTGCTTATTTTTTGTTCATACATCTATCTAACTAGTTCAGTAAACAAACAAACAAACAAAAAAATCCAACAATAAAAACCAACAAACAAACTAAAAAAGCAAACAAAAAAACCCCACAAAATCTGAAAGACACTCTCACCAATAAAACCCAGGGAGAAGGGAATCCAGGTTATATTATTGTAATCCAGGTTATATTATAATCCAGGTGGAAGTACTATGGAGGTAGGGTTATCAGTCTGCTTCCTTCCTTTAAACTTTCAAGTTAAGTCCCCAGAGCAAGGATACTTTGAATTTCTCACAGTGCTCAGTGTCAGGTTTGCAAATTGCTGAGTTCATCTGTTCTTAAATTTGCTTTGTTTTTCCTCACAAAATTAATAGCAAAAACATATGCATATATATAATAAACATATCAGCTGAGAGACTCTGAAAGCTGAAACGTGTTTCAGTCAGAAAAAGAAGGTGGAACTAATTTGAGAAGAGACCCACCATATTCACTCAGCCTGCAAATGGTAGAACCCACCTCTGTCAAGATTCTCTTCTCATGCACTGCCATGGCTTTGTATGTGCTTACACAGGTATAAATAGTGATAAGTTCAGTAACTCTGTTTCAAATGCACAGATGGATTGCTAATATTTGGATTAAAGTAACATTAAAAAGAGGGCTTTTGAGCATGTGGTGTTTGGTTCATTTCTTAGGATTCACAGAGGTCATTTTTGAGACCAGACAGCTTATGTAGGTACCTTTTTTATTTCAGAAGAACTGTTGTTTACAGCAAAATGAGCTTCTTTGATAAAAATCTGTGTAACACTATGTAAAAGCATTTTTTTATGCTTAGATTTAATATTTGTGCCATTTAATAAGTTTGGGGGTTTTCTTATTTTAAAAAGGGATTTAGAATCACCAATTAGGAAAAAAAAATGCTGATACAATGTTGAAACTAGTAAATAATTTTTTTTACTGAAAATATTGCTTCTTTTGAATGCTTGTCCCATATTGCATTCCTGGTAACTTCAGCTGGCTTCTTCTCAGGGCAACTGCTAGTTTTTTCAAGGGGAAGAAAATGCCTTTCTGAGAGAAAAAAAATAAGAGCAATCACATTCTTTCTTCACGTTCTCTGCATTTATTCATGTCCCTTCCTCTTAATTTTTCATCTTTCTTACGTGGCCTGGAGCAGAATCTCATCTATTTACAATAATGGGAAAAAATATTGAAAAATAGTAGATCCTTTTCAGGGTCCATTAACTAAGCAATATGATGCATGTTGATGAAAGGTGCTGACAGCCTCTCATAATTCAGGTCTGGAGAGTGATTCCATAACCAGTGTTGGCTCCATTGCTCAAAGCTCACCCTCAGTGCTACTGCTTAAGAAGGGCACATGAGGGATGCCATGCTTTGGCTGTGCTGACATTGGCATGAAGCCTGCAAGGAGCTAGATTCCACACCTTGTTCTCTGGTGCTGATTTCTTCTTGGTTTCAGGGCAGTGTCTTTGCAGACAGAGAGCCTCAGTTCCCCTGAGTGCTACATTATCTTTGAGTTCCTTTGAAATTTCTAAGCATCAAGGACATGTGAGCAAATCATGGTAAATGGTAGAACTGCTTCAGCATGGCACCTGCAGGCTTTTGAGTCATCCCTGTGGGCTCTGGTTTACAACAGGTCCTGTTGGCTCACCCAGCATTGCCTTGTTGGATGCAATTTCTCTACAATTCTTTCCTTGGCTGCTTTAGGAACCTCTTTGTGAGACCCACCAGAGTCTGGTGGTCAGTGGCATCCACAACTGAATCACTGCATGTAAACATGAAAAATGTAAATCACACTGGAAATGAAATGAAAGAACAGAAAGTGAAACATGTGTGCCTAGAATTACATAAGGGCAAACCAGTGAGGGCTGGTATGCCACAGGGCTGGTACCTATGCTAAGCCAAATGGGAAAATGAGCTCTGGTTTCCAACATATTTTCATCCAGAAGAAAGAGAGAAACAGACTCAAACAAGTATGTTTTTCATCCTACCTATGTTGTTGCTTCACAAGGTGTTATTCTATTATGTGAGAAAGATGTGCATAGCATAGCTGTCAAAACAGCAAACAAGCACATCCAGGCAGTTGCTGAGCACCTGCAAATCCCACTGAAGTTGTGGAAGGTGCAGCTGCCAAGCTGTAGCTCAGCTCTTTGAAGGAATTGACTAGTGAGTAATAACAAAAGCAATTAAGAGTCACAACTACCTTGCAATGTCTATTTTAGGGAAATTAGTTATATATTGGTAGATTGGTAGAAAGTCAAACTCCATTTCTGTACTGGAAATGAAAAGAGACTAATTAAGTGTTGCACACCAGTGACTACTCCAGTTGTTATCCAAAGCCTGTGTAGATTTTTTCTGCTTTTTTTTTTATTTCATGGAACTTTTGGTGGTTTTACCTCAATAGCAGTTATGCCAAGTTTGAAGAACCTGACAGAAACTCTAATAAGTACCTTATTTAAATTGTTCAGAAGGATAGTGCATAACTTTAAAATAAAAAGCAGCATTGCAAAGAGATTGCCATACCTCATACCTACACAGGGCATTAGCCAGTGCAGCACTCTCAGAATCTGAGTGCTAAATTTAAATCACAGCATCAGCAGGAGATTAGCAAGCAGTCATCAAACTGAGATAATGAATTTATGATTAAAGAAGTAAAAACCACCTTTCCTCAAGAAGGAGAGGCATGAAGGCCTTGGGGAGCCCAGTGGAAGTCAAGCTGTGTGTGGCTTCTGGAGCTGTCAGAAATGATCTCTACCTCCATTTGCCCCAGTGCAGTGCAGACAGGCAGGGATTTGCAATATTTGCAGTCTGTGTGCAGTGAGCTGCTCTTTCTCCAAGACCAAGGAGAGAAAATGGCTCAGAAGGCTTCAAGTTCTACTTCATTAGAAATATTTTACTGAAAGAGGAAAAGGCTGCTTGATTCTTCAAAATTGCTTTATGTGGCTATGTTGACCAGTTGGTAGATTGCATTCAAATCTAATTCATTTACACTTTACTTGTTAAGTAAATCCTGTGTTGTTATATCCATTTTTGTCTTTTGGAAAGATGCAAGTGGTGTTTTTGAAGACAATATAGATCGCTGTGCTTCTGGACATTTTGCAAGCCTCTCCGTGGGGCTCTGCCTTTCATACACAGAAAAAGTCATGGTTGTGAAATACCTGTTTGAGATGCCCTTTTAAACTTCCCCTGTGGGACAAAGGAGGACTGCATGAATCATCTTCTAGCTTCATTCATGAAATTCTCCAAGTAATTTCAATTTTACAATGGCTTTGCATGACTCAGTGTGTGATTTCTTCTAATACTTTCTTCTACTCATTTTAAGGCCACACTGCACAGAACAAAAAATACTGCATCAGTTATTTTATTGATGGATTCAGGGGAACTGCAGGGAACTTAGAGAGTAGAATTGATTTTTTGACTAACTTTCCCTTTGTACCTGTCTTTATGACCATCCTCATAAAGTAGACAACTTCAGTAGCTGTGCATGAGCTTCAAGCAAATAGAATCATCTTTGTGTTATATTGTCTTTGAACTGTCATCATGTCCTTGCCTCCTTTGGGGTTTTTCTTTTTTTTCTTGTTGTTTTTTTTTTTTTTTTTTTTTTTTTTTTTTTTTTTTTTTTTTTTTTTTTTTTTTTTTTTTTTTGTTTTGTTTTCTCTTTTTCCTTCCCCTTGATTCTCTTTTCTGTCTCAGGCCTTTCATATTCTTCAACTTGGAGTTAAAATGACCTGTGTGTAGTTTGCAGCGCAAACACAATTTCATTTATATTTGACAATTAACCAACAGGGAGCGAAGCTCAATGTCAAATTAACACTACTTTGCTGTTCAACTCCCTAGATTTGCCTGAGTCTGTATGTGCATGTGTGTTTGGAGGGCAGGTTGCTTTTATTTTGTTACAAATATGCTTCCTTTTTTTTTTTTTTTTTTTTTTTTTAGGGAGGCCANTTTTTTTTTTTTTTTTTTTTTAAGGAGTGCCAAGAACTAGAAGCATCACCCTCAAAACAAGTGAAACAGTCAGTGTTTTGTGTCTGGTTTAACCTGGTTTAACACACCCTTCCCATTATGGCTTGACTGTATTCTGCAGAAGATACCTGGTCTGAGTGCTGCTTTGCAGAGGTGTGACACTGATGGAGCTGCTGGAGTTGCTGGGCTGCAGCCTGGCTTCCTTCTCATGCCTTTCCCTTGCTTTAGGCCCCAGACTGGAGGTTGGAAGCACATACCACATCTGTTTGTTCAAAGTACATGAACACACACACAAACATGTGCATGCACACACACAAGCACAGCATAAGTTTTTGTGGCAGCCACCCTGTTGTGATCATGGCCATGGGATACAGCAGTTTCCCATGGCTTCTCTGTATGGAGGCTGTGGATGCAACAGACTAGCTGCACAGTAACTCTGTAAAAGTAAAGGGTTTGTCATGTCAGGCTTTTTGCAGCATTTCTGTGGAGGAGGGCTGTGGACATGTGAAATTAATTGATTTAATGCTGTGGTTCCCTGTGCCCACGTGCTGACTCCCCTGGAGCAGTCAGCACACATCTCAGGTTTGCCCCCAAGGAAGCACTACTGCAAACCTGCCTGCTCACTACAGGAAGGCTGGGGCAAGCTTGCTTTATATCCTAACAACTTGCACTGCAGGATAGCAAAGAGAAGACTAAGGGCACCAGGAGACAACAGAGTGCATCCAGTTCTTAAAATCCT
The DNA here is from genome assembly GCA_013397555.1 of Urocynchramus pylzowi. Lineage (NCBI taxonomy): Eukaryota > Metazoa > Chordata > Aves > Passeriformes > Fringillidae > Urocynchramus > Urocynchramus pylzowi. Next base: position 802,128 of record VZRH01003125.1, read on the forward strand.
ATTGGCTTCATGGATGGTGATTCTGCTTTTTAAGAAGGAGTGGAGTTATGGAAGGAAATTTCATACATGCTTTTGGAAAATATGGATGTGAATATTCATAAGAGATTGTTCCCAGTTACTTTCCTGGAGCTCTGGTATATCACAAAGTGGAAGCACTGATTAAACAAGATATTAACCACTTAAGGAATAAAACATTTTCGTTTCCTACAGACAAGCTATTCAGACTCAGTAAAATATTTATGTCTTGTCTCGTTTTAATACATTCAAGAAAATAATGTTATTTTCAATTGCTTTCAAGGTTGGGGGAGAAACTTTATTTCTTTGATCTCTGGTTTAATGCATTCTGTGGGCTTTTTCCCTATAACTTCTATTTGCATTGTGCCATATATTTTAGACAGCTTTTAGCCTTTATTCAACTGTCACAGATAATGAAGACTTTACCACATCTATAAGTAGTTTCTCCTAATCACCTTGCTGTTAACAGATTGGTTTGTAACTTTACTGTGATGACTTCTTTCTTTTTTTTTTTTTTGTGGTCTACTTTATGTTTCCAGCCATTGTCTCTCACTAGCTAAAAAACTCAACTTGTCAGTTATGGGCAAGTTGCTTTATAACACTATATATTGGTTAAATGATATTGAGAGGCTTTCTTTGTTTCTGCTGTTTTACTGCAATTTACAGAAGTGATGGTTTATCCTGTGGCTCTCACACCCTCCTGTGACTCTGTCCCAGCCTGGAGATGCAGTGTGGTCCCCAAATAACTAAGGAGGACTGCAGGCCTTTTTTCTACTCCCCAGTGTATTTTCATTATATTACACCAACCCATTGATCTAGAGCATTGTACTGTGGGCTTGTTGTTTTCTTGTTCACCAAACCTTACATGGATGACTGGTTGACTCTGGGATTTGGACAAGTGTTTTGCTACTTCAGGGTTCCCCCACAATGCTTTAATAGATTGTGGGAAAATATGTGTTTGAAGAAGCAAAAAAGATTTTATGAGAGTTCCCTCCTCTTGAAATGTAAAATGAGGATTAGTGGAATTGTAAAACACTCAGACTTCTGCTTAAGTGCTATGTTATCCCAAGGCTCTGTAACTCTCTCTCTGTTGTGTCTCCCACCACAAGTAACTTTTTTCAGATACAATTCTTTAAAAATATAATTATCTGAACACTGACCTTAGGGCAAGCTGACCCGTTGGCTCTGTGCATTTAAAACTATTAAATCTCTGCTAAGATATCCATTAGAAACAAATGAAATAATGATGTGGATGAAGCTAAACCAAGCACACAATTAATTAGATTCATTTTATATTGTGATGGATTCCTGGAGCTCTGTGGGCACTGACCAAAGATACATTTGCTTTTCTCATGCAGGGTAATTGGATTACTAGGTAGTATGAGTCTTTAATCTTTGCTGATGGAGTGAGATAAATGTCTGCTAAATACACTGAGCAAACAAGAGCAGCTTAAGAAAAGAATGACAAAAAAGGTGTTGTGAATATAGAAACTTAAGCAATATTTCTTCTGGTGATGGAGAAGAAAAAGCAGTTCTGTTGTCACTTGGCTGGTTAAACACACTGTGACAACAGGGGTAGCTGCTTCCCTGCACACTTGAATAGTGTCTCCCTGTATGCATTGAATTTTGAAATGGTGTGTCTCCTTCTTTTTCCTGCATAAATGTCTTCACTTTTCAGGGAATGGGTGTTTGAAAATACTTGGAAATTTGTCTCTGTGAGGAATTCAAATTGAGGTGTTGGTAGCAATTTCTAAGGCTGCAAATGAATATCAGTTTTTCATCCTGTGATCAGGAATGAAAATACAGTGTGCTTTGGTAATTTGGGGTTGGGGTATGTGTTTTATTTTTTCAAGGTATTGGAACAAAAAAGAAATATGACAAAACTGAAATAGATTCACAATTCTGGCAATTCATCCTACCAATCACCACCCTGAAAAAAACAATGTCATTCATCTATGACTAGTCATAGGCCTGCATTCAAGTGAAAACAGAGCACAAAAATAAAGATTGTGAGCTGTGCTGCTCGGTAGGAAAAAATAAATACATTGGTGTTGGGCTGCTTTGAGACTGGAAACAATTTCCTGTGGAAGACCTTTCCTCCTGAGTTGTAATTTATGCCCTCCTTGAATACTTAGGAAGAACCTGATTTCCTTTGGATATCTGAGAATAGGAGGAAAGCAATTCCCAGCTGTGGGAAATAACTGAGGTCTGAGTGCCCCTGCACAGGTCCAGGGCTGTCCTACACTGCCAGAGAGGGACTTCCAGAGGGAAAGTTTGTGGCCATCTTTCCCTTAGAAGCCACCAGGGCAGAGTGTTCAAAGCCTGGAAAACCCATCCCTTCAAGGAGCAGGTCTGCACGACTTAACAAACAGCTTGGAATCCAGTGAGGGGGCAGGTGTCCTCCAGAAGTGTTGATATCCTGAAATCCTGCCTTGAAGGCAGCTCTGGGCTGTCAATGAGCCCCATTGGCTGCTCCTACTCTGGAGGTGTCAGATCACTGCCAATTACAAATCCAACAGGAATTGATTACCAAATTCCCTTGTTAGAGCTTGTTTGAATGGATATCCTGAGTTTGCTCCGTTTTAGGAACTCCACTAAGATCTGACACCCAGATCACACTCTGCAGATGAACTTCCCTTCTTTCTGGGTCATTTGGAGGCTGTAGAAGTCTGGGAGACTGGAAATATATCCTGAACTGTTTCATAAATGCCAGAGAGGTCAATCATCTTTCCTTGCTGTTTCACAAGAAAATGATTGATGCCTGACACTTCTGTATAATAATAAAACATTTCCAAAGCTTATGGTCAATAAATTTGTATAATAAATATTGCATCCCTATGCTATTATATTTCATACTTCAATAACTTTTCCAAGTTATTTTCTAAGGCTAAGATAATGTAAATTTTAGTCATGCTTTTTTTCCCTTTTAAAGAGCAAAGGCTTTGAAATTCCTTTTAAGCCTAGTGCATGTTAAGGTTAGTGTCTCCTTGAAGTAGTGATTTCTGCCAGAGTCAAAACTCCAGTGATTTTGATTTGAATTTTCTATAAGTGTCTGCAAAACAGTGTGGTCTGTGACTTAAGTGTGTTCCAGATATCTTCATGTTGCTTTTTGCTCTAGACAATTCTAAATACACTTTTATTTTTTTATGAAGCAGCCCAGAAAACTGGCTTTCTGTTGAGGTATCTTTTATGAAGTGTTTTGACATCCATGGTCTAACCCAAACAGTGCTTCAGTCACTGGTTAACTCTTCACTGTCTCTAATGATACATGAACAAAACCCTCAGGTAAAGTGATAATATAAAAGCACTCATCTTTCTTCAAGGCATAAAGTTTAGAAGATCTTTATTTTTCTGTCTTCTTCTGTTTTCTCTTTTTTGATATTTTTTTCCTTTTTGCCAGCAGTCCTTTCTTTTCCTAACTTTGGATTCAGATAACAACAGTACATGTGGCTGATAAAGGAGGACTCCAGTCCTATTTCCACTGATGAGGATGTAGGTTTGTGTTAAGAACTGTGCAGATTTGCATGAGGAATGTAATAGAGATTGGAGACCAGATTAGTGGGATTTTCAGTCATACAAATCCCTAACTGTTCCAGAACCACATTTCAGCCAGCTCTAGAAATCAGATTAAAAGTTTTAAATTGCCTTGGTTTTCCTTTTAAGACCTCATATCAGGTTTTTTATGTGTTAGGCCACTTTTTGCCTTTGCTGTTTTCCATGCAGCCATGATAATTCAGCTCCAATTCAGTTGCCAGAGCAAAAATACAGAGAAAGTGGCATAACCAGGCTCCTCAAACACTGCAGAAGGGGAAAGTTACTCTCTAGATCCTGTGCCATACCTGGTGGTCTCACCTGAGCACCTCACAGGGTCTGCAGCAGCACTAAATCTGCTGATGTCGAGACAACTGAGTTGATATCTTAATGTTTGCTTTTGCTTCCTTTTGAAAATGTGACAGAAGAAAAAAAAAAGATAGTCTGGACTGAAAAAGCCCTGACTTTTTTTTTTTTTTAATTATTAATTTAAAATTGAACAAGTTTTGGGTAGTTATTCTTGATTTAACCCCTCTTTTCTCACAAAACTGAAAAAATTGACTAATAAAATATTTAGAGCATGAACTAGTAGAGAACAGAAGCTGCTTAATTTTCTCAAGTCCATCTTGTAATAAGCTGTTCTCTAAAAACTGCTTCTGAAAGGCAGTTCCAAGAAATTAGTTTCCTGTAGCAGGTATTGAGGATACATACTATTCTGGGACATTTGTCTGTTTGGGAATGCCTGTTCTCTGTTAGGTTGCTGAGGTTTGATGGGGCAATTGTGGAGAGACCCAGGAGGAACATTAAAAATTAGAACTGAGACTGAAGGAAGGTGTCAGTGGACAGGATTTCAGACTTTGCTTGACAAGGGATTCATCTTGCCAGGCTGAATTTAGCCAACTTATCCAGGTCCCCCTGATGGAGAAGAATGATCTCCAGAAAACAACTTCTCCCATCTTTCCTGAGAAAGGTGTTAACAAAACCAGGTTAGGATCAATTTCACATGTTTTCAAAAACATGTGAAATTGATCCTAACCTACCTCTTTACCTTCCTCTCAAGTCGACTCTGTGATAGGAAAACTATGAATTAGCACTTTTGCTTTCTGTTTTGATAAAATTTTTATCATTTTTTCTTCAAGTGGTCTTTTGAGGAGATGGCACATGATCCCTTCTATGCCTTCATGCCTTCTGTCACATTTTTGCTGCCCTCCTGCATGCTGAAGGCATGTGATACAGCTTTTTCTGTCAAAAAAATGTAGAATCACATTTACAGAATTATCCAGTCCTGTGCTGTAGCTGATATCTCTGTCTTCTATCTTTGTGTACTCATCCTGTAAAGGCCAGGACAGAATTCTGTGCATGCAGACAGTCCTTCAGCCTCACTGTAGCTCTGGCACCCCAGTTTATAACCTAATACCAGCTTTTCCCCCCTTCTGATTCGCCCCACAACAGCCACCTGCAGGGAACACTGATGCCTCCAAATGCATATTTGAATGCCAGGGATTAATTTAGGCACACAAAGCAAGTTCCTAAGGAGACCTCAGTGTCAGTGTATAAAAATACTACAGTAGAATTGCGGCTTTTGAGGCGTGAGTTTGAAAGAAGAAAGCACCACAACTGATGGACAGAAAGAGACTGCATGGGGGAGAAAATACATGGTCACTTGTAAGCTGCAATCTGCTGAAACCCAGAGGGTTCTTTTGAGTTTATCTCTTCTCTGATCCGTGTTTGTTTATTTCAGCAGAACATGTTTTTGTCCGGAAGATATTTTGTGCTTTGAATAAAGCATGCAGCTTGCACAAAGAACTCTCTATTTTAAACTGGTATCACCCTTTTATGAAGTTCATTGTGGAAACTGCACAAATAGAAATGTGAAGATTCCAGATTTTAAGGACAGGCTTTTCTCTCTGACTGGGTAGGTCATAGTATCTATCTCTTTTCCTTGTAAAATTTGTATATTGCAAATAAAAGAATTTGAGGCCTCTTTCTAGCTGATAGGACAGTTTTTACATCCTTGGACTTAAAGCTGCTTGTAACCATGTTCTGTGAACTGTTGTTACTTTTTAGTAAAGAACTTGGGCTTAAATTAGAAGTATTTTTCTTTGTATAGGTCCTCTCTTTCTTTTTTGTTTATTCTATTACAGTCAAACTAAATACTGCTGCAGAAAGAAACTGAATTACACTATGTACAATGCCCTAAGTAATGTTATACTTTCTGGGCTGAAGAAACAAACAGGCCAAAGAGAGGAGAGGACACAAAGGGGGAGTCAGAAAAAATCACTCACTTTTTAATTGTTGGGAACCTGAAGTTCAGAGCTTGTTCAAGGTCACTCAGGGGCTGAACACAAATGATGAGATTTAACCAGGCTTTTCCAATCTGAGCCTGCCTTACAATCATTGAAATATCTCTTCATCCAGAAGTTTGCAGTCACTTGACATTTGTGTTAATGCCTGACACTTGACTTCAGCATTTCAGCTTTGATAAGGCCACACCAGCTTCACTTAAGATGAAAAGTGTTTTAAAAAAAAAGAAAAAAAGTAGGGAACAGTTTGTTGTGCAGATTCCTCCATGGAGTCTGAGGAGAGCTCACTCACTGTCAATGAATTTGTATGAGAAACAGAGTAAAACCCTCCTGTAAGGATAGAACCTCAGCAGATGATTATGATCTGAATAGTGGTTGCTTGTACTGCCACTTGAGACAAAGGTGGCATCTTCTCTTTTCAGCATGAAAAGCTTAGGGATAGATTGTCAAGAAAAAACAGGGTTGTTTCTATGCTTTTTCCACACATATTTTTTATGCCTTTTCATGCTCCTAAAGTCTTTTTGGTGTGCTGCCCAGTCCTTTAGGGGAGGAAGAGGGGTTGGGGTGAAAAGCAGGAGTAAATCTGAACCTACAGGGCACACAGCTTTCGCAGGGGTGTCACTGCAGGGTAAAATGATTGGCAGAGGCCACCTTGTGGAAGCCAATAGCACAACTGTACCTTTCTGCAAACCAGGGGGAATTTTTTGAAGTTTTTTTGACTGATTATTACCTATTACTCACTAGGCAGGGAAAATAGGAGCCCTATTTTTGAGACTTCTGTCACTGCAGTTTCATGAGCTGACATACGGAGTGCTTAAATTGTAGCATTTAACCTAATGGAGGCAAAGAGCTTTGCAATTTCAATATTTTCAAGAATATCTCCTTTTCTTTTCCTTCCCTTTTTCATGTACCCAACTGCCAATTCCCTAATTGCTACTGTGAATCTGTCTATTACTAATAGGTTTTAAAGACACAGCTTGTCATAATATCAGCAATGACTCTCCAGGTTTCTAATTTGTTACTTGTTTTTCTAACGCTGCTTGCCTCTATGTCTGCTCTTTCCCAGTGTTCTCATAGCTGTTAGTTTTCTGTTGGATTATATTCATAAAATTGTGGTTTTTTTAAAGTATATAGTTAGGGTCACTTCCAGTTTTTATGGAAAGAAGAAGGGACAAGCAGCTATAAGCAAAGAATAGCTGTTATGTACCAAAATGACATTAAAAGGTTAGTCAATGGCAGATTCTGTGAACAAACAGCTCCTGCCAAGGTACACAGGTACCTATCCTAGGGACAAAGCCACAGCATTGAGGCAGGGTATGGAGTACACTGAAAATTTGGGGACAGTGCTCCCATGTGTTTTGGGGTGGGGGTATTTCTCATACCTTCTATTTTCCTGTGGAATTTTCCCTGTCAGAATTATCATTCGACACATCAGGTGTGTGAGAGTGACTAGTGGCCAGGGTTTGCCTTGAACAAAGCAAGGCCAGAGAAGGGAAATGGTGTATGGGACATTTTATCAGATGGGATAAAGAATCATTTGCTGTGTTTTTGGTTTTTTTTCCCCTTGTTAAAGTAGAAGTGTAAAGCGCCCATGATCATACAATGGGATTAGCACCAGCCTGGTTTCAGAACCTAAAGAAATAGGAACATGCACAGAACATTAGGAAGACTAGTTTATATTTTTATGCCTGAAAGGAAAGGCTAAAAAGAGAAGTCTTGTTAGAAATTGCAAAAACACCTCTATTCAAGACAGTTAAATTGTTTTGTTTAAAAATGTTTGAAGTAATCATACACCATAGAAGAGAGGGACCTGTTTTTAACTGAAGAGGAAACATGCCAAATGAATTGTAAATACACTTGTTGAGTTTTCCATTTGGGAAGGCAGAGACATGTTGTTTTTAAAGTACCTAAATGAGGGCTGAGTTGCTATATGACATCTAATAAATTAAAGGCGTGACAACTTGTCTCCTGAATGATTCCTAGCAGTCACCCCTGCTGGGATCCTAGGGGAAAAAATATTAGATCGAGTCTTTCTCCTGCCTGGCATAGCAGTAATGTGTTCCAGCAGAAGTAGTGTGGTAGAGCCTCCAAAAATAAAGAGAAACCAAACAAAAGATTCTCTCAGTCAAGGAATCTGATGGGTAATGGCAGAAGATGCCTCATCACCGTGCAGAGAGGACCAGGAGTTGTTTGTCTGAACACAACCTGCGTTAACACAGCCTGTAAATCAGTGTGCTCTCCATGAGAGGAGTGGTGGGTCAGCTCCTGTTAATGTGAGATTTGTGTTGACATGTGCTGAGGAAATCAATACAAGGTAGCACTGTTTGCATAGGGCAAACAGATTTCTGGCACGCTTGCTGCTTTTGATTAGCCAAAACTCGTGTGTGCAGAGCTGAGTCTGCACTGCATTGTGCAAACCAGAGGGTGCTTCTGTGTGAGAAAATAACACATTTCAATAAAGCATCAGAAAGGGCTTAGAGCCAATTTCCCTGTTGCTCAGCACAGGGGTAGGGGCTGCCCTTTACAGCAGCATTTCTTTGGTTTGAATTGTATTTGCTTACATGTTGACTTGTTGTTAGGGCAATCTCTTTAACTCTGCCAGGAAAGTGTAAACTGAATTGTTTGTATGATGAGGAGAGCATGTGGGAAATCCCAGACATAACCAAAATAAAGGACTTGGAAAAACCTGTTCTAAAGGAAAATAAAGTGATGCTCAGAATGTTTCAGCCTTCACCAGTTACATCTGAAAGGCTGTATGCAAATCTAGTCAGAAATAGTATTTGATCCCAACTATTTAAGTGCTTTTTGAAATCCTATTCTGCTCTCTCATTAGTGGCTGAAATTTTTATGAGCTGCAAGCTAGATTTTTAATAAAATTTGGGAGAATTTGCATCTCTGCAGCTCTGACTTTTTTCCCCCCATGGAAGGTAATACCTGTTTTATACCTTTAATATCCAGTTGTTGGTTTATTGTAACTTCTTCCTAGGAGAGCTTTTAGTGAGCCTGGTCTCTCACCCCTTAATGAACCATGGATTGTTTACTGCTAATGAAGCTCACAGTAGCCCACTTTAATTTGAGGCTAATTTTCCTGGGCCCAACCTATAAGCCATAAAGAGTGTAAGTGGGACCTGACTGAAGGCCTGAGGTTGTTCAGTTCTCAATTCCCTCTTCTGCTCTCATGCTGCTAGAAGTTATTTCTTTTCGTAATGCACCGAGGATGTGACATTCCCAGCAGGATGGGGCTGTGGGGAAGCAGGAACTTTTGCCAGCTCTTAGCTGCAGTTACTGCACCAGGTGGGATGGATTGGGGTTTTGGGCTCCAAACAGTGCCTTTGCACCCCAGAGGCAGGACATACCAAGCTTCATGTACTTATTCTCGTTTTTCAAGAGCTCCAGTTTGCTTTTTCACACCCCTGGGTCTGGAGATGCTTCCAGTTTGGGAGCTGGTAGGTTGCATCTGATCCTTTTGACCTGCTTGGGACCAGTTTCTTTAAAGCAAAAGCTTTGTCAGTGAGAGAGATACAATACCTCTTCACTGAAGAGCATATCTCCTTCTCTCCCTCTCCTACCTTGACTGAGCAGGTTAGTTTTGTAAAGAGAACTGTTAGGATGTGTTTCCTTTTAAAAGGATCCATCTTGCCGATCTCGAAAGTGCACAATGTCTTTTTGTGATGGTAGACTTCTGCAGAGATTCCTATTTAGGTAAGATAAGTTTAAAAAAAAAAGTTGCTCTTTGCTACAACTACAGTCCAGACACAGCAGCATCTGTATAATTTAATTCTAGACTGTGTGCTACTTGCTTTCTGCACCACAGGATGGAAGACTGATTTTCTCCCTGCTTCTCCCCAACTCATCAGTATTAATAATCCAAATAATAAATCTAAAAAGGACTCCTCCACTCCCTCCCTTATAAGAATAGCCTCTGTGTGTTGTGTTTTGGTTGATATAATATTTCTGCTTTTATAATTCAGATGCATTTATTTTTCCTTCCATCATTCATTTTATTGCATTAAGTTAGTGGTTCTGGGGGGATTCAGTTGATTGATGACTAATTTCCATTCTATGTATACTCAATAGGAACCTACTTTCACAGTGCTTCCCTCCAAAATAATATAATCTTGTGAGAGGGGGAGCAAAACCTTCAAGTGAAAACAAAAATCTAGTAGAAGTGCAATAGAAAAAATGGGCTGAAATAAGAACATTTTCATTTCAGCAGTTTCCTAAGTGTGAGAGAACATCTCCTGACCTGGATGCCTGTAGTCATGCATTCCTTTTTGACTGCCCCAGCAGCTGCAGATGTTACTGTCACCTACCGATTGGTGTCGTGACCCACGTGGAGGTTAAACCTTGACTGGCTTAACTGACTGCCTGAATTCTTTCCAGCTTATTTCAGTTGCCCTCTTAGAGAGATAGAAAAGGATGGGTAAACACAGAGTCATGCTCTTTACTCCCCTGAGAGGGAACTGAAGCAGGAGCAGAAAGGGCATTGCTCTAGGTTGTGCTACAGATTGGTGGCAGTCAAGAAGTGGTCACAGATCCATTTTCTGCTTAGCTTTTCATATTTACACTTCTGGTACATATGTCCCACTCCTGGTCTGAGCTTCTCCAAAATACCCCATAAATACTCCCCCAATTGCTAAAATATCCTCTGAGACATTGATACCCAAGAAATGAGCAGTCAGCTCTCAGTGATGATGGAAGATTTCCAAAACCCCACCCAATGCTTGGAAGTGTCTGACACTTCCGAGTGTCTCTGTCTGTGCAGAGAAGAAGATGGGGTCTTTGTAAATGAAGTGAGCTTGGAAGTTTACACAAAAATTCAGTCAGGTCCTGGTAAGCCTTCCTTTGCAGGAATATCAATTTTTTTTTGCTTGCAATGATCTGAATCCCATTGTTTGGCACATCACAAGAGCCATAGTCATCTATCTGGCAAAGGACACCAACAAACTCATGTCTGGTCACTTCCTCATGTTTCCTCTGAGAATGCAATAATCTTTTAATAGGTATTGCAATGCAATCATAGATTATTCTTTCTTTTTTTCGCCTTGTTGGAGATGAACCAGATAAAAAGCTCCATGGCTAAATTAATTAGAAAGAAAACTACAGGTGCTTTTGCAATGCTGCTTGCAGGAAGGCAGATTTCCTGATAAATCAGTTTGTCTGACACACTGTTAATGAGAAATTAAGAACCGTGTTGTATTCCTTCCTGAGCTTGACTGACTTAAATTTCTTTTCTTTCCTATTTGGCTGTAAAGCACTGTGCAGAGGGAGAAGGTATAGCAATTCCTAGTGCAAGGTGAATTTTTTTCTCAATATATGCATTTATATATGAGTCTAGACACACACTGCTAATATCCTGATAAGGCTTTCATTTTCCAGCTGCCACAGTGCACAAAAATTGTTCTCTGATTACTAGAAACTAAAGCATCTTGTCAAAGTGTTCTGAAGTAAACCTGTGAAGTAAGATATTAGAAATGATTATGTAGCATCTTACTAAAATGGGAAGACAGGAGAGCTGTAGTGTAAAATCCATCCCCAAAGAGAGCATTCCTGTTTTGAACTGTCATCTTCTCCTATCTTAGATTTTGACCCCGTGCCTGTGAGCTGTTTTGTGAGTGAAGTTTTGGTCAACTGTGTTGGATAGACTGAGCTATGGACGTTTAGGTTCTGATCCTGCAAAGCATAAAGTGCCTCTTAAGAGCTGTGCAGTATCTAGTGTTAGTGTGATGAGAAGTGACACTCTTCAAATGCTGTATCTCTGGTTATGAATGGAAAATATATGTTTTGGCAGTAAAATGGTTCTTTTTTGCTGTTATTGAACCACATCAAGTGAAAAACAGGTTCAGTCTCCAAAACAAAGAGTAATGCCTGTTTTCCTAGGAAGCTACCATCCATACTAGGATGGGAAAATGACAACAGGATCCCTCAGCTGTCACAGTTCATAGGTACAGCACAAACATGACTTCCCCAGGCATTAGACATGAGATGCCAGACTGAAATGTAACAATGGAACCGTCAGCACTGATTCCTTGTGTTATCGTCCACGCACAAACTGAAGATTGCAGCTGGATCTGATAAAGTGTTAAACCACAGCAGTAAAGATATTTAGTCCCTCTCTCCATCAGTGTCAGCAAGGACATTGGCTATGGTTTTTTTTTTTTTTCCTGGCTTCAGTTTTCCTGGGTTGTTTTTGGTCTTTTTTTTCATTTGTTTTGGGGGATGATAGTGTTGGGTTTTTTCCTACTACTGAGAGCAGTGAGCAGGTTGTGCTGGCCTCAGTTGTCTAGAAGCTCTCTCAGTAGAAGATAATCTTCATGCTGGGCTAACTTATGATGCTTATATGTTGCAATTTTATAATAGTGTCTGAAATTTGTTAGCTATGCATGGGCAGACTGGTCTCACAAGATCATTTTTCTTCTACAGATAATTACTTTTCCCCATGAGCCTCACAAAGGCAGTGCATATGCAAACATACACACACACACACATTCTATTTAAAAAACAATCTGTTTGCTGTTTCATTAGGATGTGGGCAGATAATCTGCAGGTCTCTAGTGATACATTCTTTGTGTTCAAAGTCTGTTGTTCTCATGTTTTACTGGATTAATTGCTTCCTGTCTATCCTTCTTTTCTTGGTATGTCTCTTTGAAAAGATACTTTTCGTGTTTGACACAGAGTAGAACCAGAATATTTTTTGATGCAATAGCTGTTAAAGGCATGGTCCCTCACATGGCAGGGTAGGTCAGTAGTCAAAGGTGTGTTCATGTTTTGCTAATGTAGATTAGAAGAGTTCTGCTGAAGCCAGCAGAAAGGAACCAGTTTTTACATAGAGATGTGGTCACTTTATTTAAGGATGGAGTGAGTGCTTTTACAAAAGTGAGTTAAATGGTTTTTTTTTATCTGGTGACTACTTCTGTTGGTCTCACCTCATGTGCAGTTAATATTATTTTTATAGTAGACTAAACCATACTGTGTTACCACTCATATCTACATGGACCTGGGTTCATGGGAATGCCAGTGCTTATTTTGTTTTTTATCTCTATTTGCACTTTTGTCTCTATTTTTGAGGTTAAAGTTAGGAGCTGAATCACTAGATGAATAGGCTAGTATTTGAATAACACAAAGTCTGTCAACACAAAGTAACAGACCAGTCAACACCAGCTGGACCCCACTAGAAATTGTGTTCTGTGCTTCATGATTAATTATATGAATTCAAGACAATCTGTCTGATCTTTACTAGTCAGTTATGAGGAAAAATCACAGACAAGTGTGATTCTACTTCTACATCAATTGCTGAAAGCTGCTTTTTTTGTTTGTGGGTGCTGTTTTGTGTGGTTCTAAGGAGGCTCTCATTGTGTCCTTGGTGACTTGAGAGAGGCTGAAAGTTCTCTCCATAAAAAGGGCTATCAAAAAAAAATGAAAAAGAAAATAAGTGTTGAAAAAATTCTTCCAGGACAATACATTAACCTGAGAGGACATATTAATGAAAGGGCTGTGAGCAAATGTATAGATCAGCCCTTCTCACCACTAGATATGTGAGCTCCTAAGCAAGATCAGCCTTTTTACCTTTTCACTCTGACACCTGATGTGGTATCATACCATTCCTACCTAGCTGGTAACGTCCATTTTATCTTCTACTTCTCTGCTTATACCCCTGAATAAGTAAAATTTGCAGTAATTAAAGGCCTGGCTATCATTTCATTGACCTGACTGGTGAAACCTTCACTTGGCATCAGTGGTATCAGATAAAACCCCAAATAATTCCATGTATTGTAATAAAACATTTGTTTTATTAATAATTCCACGTATTGTAATAAAACATTTGTTTTTATAAAAGCTTTGTTTTCAAGGGCTGCTTAAATAGGGATTCCCTAGGACCAGAACAACAAGGTCCTACAAGTCCTCTTATCCCCAGCTAAAAGCCCTTTGGCCCTGTAGTCTTACACAGTGACTGCTCACCACATTCACTTGCACCCAATGATTGTGAACATTTAGTGTTTTGCAGGAAAACATGCTTCCATTTCCACCATGGGGCAGATTAGATGCTGAACTCTTTTTTATCTTTTCTCATTTTTATCAGCTGGCATACATCCTCCCTTACCAAAGAATAACTGCATACAATAGCAAGGCACTGCTTACAATAATTTACTTGTAAGCCTTTGAAAATGGTATGTGGTCACAAAAAGCACAGTGTTATACAAAAAAAAAGCACCAGAGAAAAACAAATTCTTATCAAAGAAAAGGAAAAGCAAAGAAAATCAGAATGTGTGTTAAAGATAAATCTTATGTCACGACCTTAAAAAGCTCCAGCTGGGATCCTGCTATTCAGAATAGCCCTTGGAAATTATTTTCAAAGGTTAGCTACAAGTGAAAAAGGAACAAAATAAAGTTTGGCCACCCAGGGATTTGCAAACATGTGTGGGAGCTACCAGAAGGCCCTGATGAAGATGAAGAAATAGTGCAGCTTTCCAACCAAGCAAGAGGGAGGGAATGTTCAGCAAAAATTTGAATATCAAAGGAGGCCATTAAAACCATAACCTGACTTCACAGAGAGCCAATTTAATGAACACATACCAGAAAAAAAAACATAAATTGCAGGACTTGAATACTTGGTAAGGTCACACCATTTTGATGTCTGTCATTTTCCAAAGACGTTTCTGTGCAGGTGAAGAAGCAAACTGATCTACGACTGGTAGGGCAAGACAAAAAAGCTTAGGTTCAGAAAGGACCTGGATTAATGTGTAACATTTGAGAATGCACCTGGAGCCAGCTGCTACTAGGAAAACAATAGACACTTGGCAGATAGTAATCCTTTCAGCATGTTTAATGAAGCTTTGTCTCACGGATAGTCCCTTCCGGCTTCTAATTCATTATTACTTATTGCTGATGAAAGAGAACTGTCTAAAGCTGTGTTGAATTCTGGGCTTGGTTTTTGAAGCATCTTTTCAGGTGGACAAAGGTACAGAGAAGCCTTAAACAGCTGTCATATGGATGGGCACCTTGAGGGGAACAGTTCCAGTGTGGTGAAGGGGAAATGACATTCCCATCAGTTTTGTACTCCATAGCCCTATGCACCAACAACTTTCATTTACTTCCTGTAAATTAAATGCAAAAGCATGAGGAAAAAACCAATAAAACCCTCATTTATTTCAACTTCTTTCATTTCCCCTTTCTGGAACTCATTTCAAAGTATCAGGGCTATTTTGAATCTCCTGAAGCTTCATATTGTAAAAGACTGAAGCACAAAAGCCCAGTGTCCGTGCCTGCCCTGTGCAAGGTTTCTTACTGGCAGAACCAAGGAAAAAATATTTTTTAATAGTGTCATAAAACAAACAGGTTCACCAAAGGGTTAGATACATTCATGTCTTTTAATATTAGCCTGGTTGTTACTTGTAACTCCAGATGTCTCTGTACCACTAATTACAATAAATCAGGAAACTGCACTGACAAAAAAATTGTTCTCAATATGTCCTCATTATTATATTTCTCAATTAGCTCTAGACCCCTGGTGGAGCCGGGAGGATGAACTCAATGGGCTCAGCTCCACCCCAGTGCAATGTTTGTGTTCACCTTATGTGTAAAACCTTTACAAAAAATGGCCTGGTTTTGATAAAGAAAGCCTGACAACTGGCAGCAGCAAAGTAACTAAGCAGGAAATACACAATCAGGAATGCAAGTATGATCAGAGATAAAAAGGAAGAAAGGATTCTGTCAATATAGACCCACTGACAAAAATGAAAATGTGCTGGTTTACACCTCCTGTAGCCTTTACTGAGGTAACAGTATAAAGGATCTCTGGGAGCATAACAAATGTTTCTCTCTGGGCCCAGTGGATCACAGCCAGCCATGGCTGCAAGCTGTGTGTGCTTACACCAGGGTTCATTTTGGCACAATAGCTGTAGGCATGATGTGGCTTAGCAACTGATTTGTGCTGGCTTTGTAGGCAGCTGACAGCAGACACCTCCCAATAAAATCTTATCAGGGAGTTACAGGAAGAGAAGTGAATAGAATCTTGGATGGCGTGGCCACCCAAATGTGTACAATATTTATGTTGTCTCGGTACACCTCTGTGAACAAAAGATGCAGAGAAAATGAATGACTGAGCCACAAAATGATAGGATCAGGGGTGGGCAGGTGATGTCATATTCCCCTGTGAAGAGTGTCAGAAGGGATAGTTCTCCAGGGGTCATCAGGGGGGGGATGTTGTCCCCACCTATGACGCTGGGTTTGGCAGGGAGATCAGTGTGGTGTGTCCTTAGGTTAACAGCTTGAGAAGAGATAGTGGGGAAAATCCATTGCTCTGAGAAAAACTGCTGCAAACTGGCATTGCTGTGTTTTCCCCTGGGGTGTTTGGAAATTAGCTACCAGAGCTGAGCTGTTTGGTCTCATTTGACATCCTGGGGGGGCAAATTCACAGGAACAGCTCTGTCCCAGCAGAAAGTATAACCTTGGAGCATGCCAAGGATATTGTGAAGGCATGAGCAAACTGTGCATCCCTGAAAAATACTGAGTGCACACAAAATAACAGAAGTTCATATCAATCATTAATTAAAAGAAAAAAAAAAAAAAACCAAACCCAACCTTTACTCTATGGTAAAGGATCCATGTGCCTGTCAGATGTCCTGGCTTTTCTACACAGAATTTGATCTATTTACAAGCAACAGCAATTCTTTGGAAAATAGCATTTGGAAATACTGTTCTGCTTTTATAGAAGTAACTAGTTATGAAAATATTTTTAAGACAAATTTTTGGGAAAAGGTCATATGTTTAAGTTATTGACTCTTTCCATATTTTACAATAATTAGTGCCTGGTATGTGGCCACAGGCAGAAACAGGACTATGGTTTAGGGCTATGTGATCCTGGATTAGTAACTCTGTGTCTTTGCCTTTGAGTGTATCACCCAGGGCAAGAATGATGACTGAAGTGTTCTTCAAAGACAAAATTTTGTGATGTGGAGAACTGAAGCTGTAGTGTGTGCTTATAGGAGCACAGGGAACTTAAAGCAGCTCCCTTTACTAACAAAGTAGATAAATAAGGATAGATAAGTAAATATAATTATTACTAATATGAGAAGGTAGGGAAGAATATATGTTGAGACTATTTACCATCATTAAACCATGCACTGGAATACAAAGTAATGCTGTGATTAACACACAAGTTCCCCTGTTTTACCTCTGGAACTATTTGAGATCACCCATCTGTTCTGTTCTGCAGCTGGCTGCTCCTTGTTGTGTATCCCATTAAAACATAGCTTAAAATATTAGCTTGCATTGTTGGCTTTCTCTCCAGCATGGACCATATAAGCAGATGCCACCAAAGGATTCATGCATGGTCTAATGGTCAGGAATACACCCAGAACACCCAGCTTCTGTGCTGTGAATGTAGGCAAACACATTTGACAACAGCAGCAGGAGTTCGATTTTTTTGGTTTTTTCCTTTCATTTTCTGATTTTCTACCTTTATTTTGTTAGCTGACAGAAGTGGGATAAGAAGAAAAAACAGCCAGTGAACCACAATGTTTAGTATAAATTCTTTGCTTTTGCTTTTTGTGCTGGTTGCATTTTTGTCTCTTTGCAATGGGTGAAACTTGTCTAAATGTCTCAACAGTGCTGTTTGCTAAAAACTTTCTCATATAAGATTCTGTTCTTCCCATCTGCTTTATAAAACATGACTGTTTTGAGGTCAAATGGTCTGAGTTAGGCAGAATTGTTAAAGTTTTTGGGGGGATGAGCAGAGGGAATATAACTCTTGTTATATGTAAAGAGGAAAAAGATGGTTGCTTTTCTTCCTAGCAATGAGAAATCAGAAATCTCCTCTCCATGTTGGGGAAGGCAACAAGACCAGCATCTTCTGCATATATTTACCCTCTAGGAATTCTATAGGATGACAGCATTTTGTTCCAGTCTATTCTGGTTTTAGGGAGAAAAATACTAAAACCTCAGCCAAATTATAATGACCTTAAAAGAACTACTTGTATTTTTTTCTTAAGCATTAGCTGAAATCTTCAGATTTACATCTTCAGATGTTGATCAAAACTAAAATTCAAATGGGAAGTCACTAATGCAAGGGCAGTTACAAAGCACCTGAGGAATTAGCAGGCCAGACATGCTTTGGTGGATACACTTTTTAAAAAGTTTTCTCATGTGAAGGATTATTTTGTCATTGTTTGTGTGAAGCAAACTTTGTGAGTTAAAGATACTGGGGGAGGAGGAAGAATCATGCAATAAGCAGAATTATTTCCTGAAAAGAAGCTTCCATATCTCTCTTTAATCTTAGCTTCTCCCCTGTGTCCTCTGTTACTGTAATACCTTCCCTCCTCTGCCTCCTTTCCATCCTCACTGATCTGTGCTGAGAAGCTGGTTGAGAAAAAAGCCAGGACTCTGCAAAAGAGAGTTTGTCTGTGTGAAGTTTTGAGTTATTGTGGCTGGACCACAAGCAGGATCTAAAAAACCAGCTTCACTGAACCTAAGATTTGTATTTTGCCATAGCACCAGCCCTTCCATGTCCTTTGGGATCCTGCTGTTGGATTTTGTCTGTGGTCAGCAGTGGAGGTGAGGAAGCAAATTTAAACAAGTCAGTAAGTCCATCTGAAATGAAGAAGATCAGAAGCCAGCAAAGAGTCTGAAAACTGTATATAATCTTGTAATCCTCCATCTTTGCTTTCCTCTTTTAGAGAAGAAAAATACTTCCTTACTTTTTTTTTTTTCCTCTCTTTTAAACACTACAAGCAAAATTGCTTGTGGTTTTTTTTTTTTTTTTTTTTTTTTTTTTTTTTTTTTTTTTTTTTTTTTGTTGTTTTTGGGGGGGTTTTTTGTGGTGGTTTTTTTGGGTTTTTTTTTGTGTAGGTAGTCATTCATTCTAATTTGATTGATATTCCACTCTGTTTGCTTCAGCAACTTTAATTTAATTTTATTTTTATCTGATTTTTCAAGTCAATATTTTCTTAAAATCGGTGTTAGTTGGTAATCTGAGGTACATGTAAAGATCTGAACCCAGTTAATTTTTTGAGAGTGGCAGGGTAGTTTAAGATTTCATCAGGGAGGATAATGCAGGTCTTCCCAGTCTTAAAAGATATCCTAACTTCCTTATCCAACAAAGAAGTTAATATAGCAACCAGGCTGAACAGCAAGACTCTTCATCATTCTTTGTCCAGCTTTTGTTCTTTCTTCCCTTTCCTTATCTCTTAGTAGCAGCAAGGACTAGATTCTTTTTACTTCAGCAGTGTCGTACAAATATCTTCCAATCTGAGACCATCACCAGTCTTATTAGAACTGAGGGTTTCATTTTGTTTGCTAGTAGGTATAAACATTGTCTGATGTTTGCTTTTCTGGTGTATTTTCCATCTTATCAACCTTGTTTATAATATTCATTCTCTTTCCCACTTAATTAAGATCCTGTCCCATTCTGTTAATGGCATGTTTGTTAGTTGTAAAAACTTTAAAAATAAATTTAAAGAAAACCCCAACACTTTAAAAAATATTGATAATATTCTCCAGTTGTCTCAGATTCCGTTTCAGCACCAAATGTAAAGCAGAGTGCAAATAGCCTTCACTTTGATTTGTGATGTAGCAGCTCCTGGAAGTGCTTGGTGGGAAAGGTGCTGTGCATAGGTTTAATTAAGGCCCTAAATTGCAAATACTTTCGATAAACAAGACAGAGTCAGCAGGCAAATGAGGGTCTGAAGATTGCATAAAACCAGATGGTAGCAGGCACCAGGTCAGTGGGAACCCTGCTAAATGGCCATCAGGATTTGGCCTCATCTTGCCTGAGCTAGGAGTGGCCATCCTCTGCCTCGTTTGAGAAACCGCCATGGAGCAAGCTGGAATTAAATAAGTACTGTAGCTCTCATCCCATATCTCCTGCACTAGAAGAGAAAAGTATGTTTACATAAGAGCACTTTTTACTGTTCTTACACTTTCCCACTCTCAGCTAAAGATATTAATGTTATTCTCACAGTATTTATTTATAAAGAAAATTTATTCTGTTGGGGGGTGGGGGGTGTGACATTTATGCTGATTTTACCACAGCCTTTTCACTGCCTGTGTCTTTTATTAGAGCAGTATTTCTTTCATAGCCTGATGTTCATCCCCTCTTAGAAGTAAAATATTTTACCAAGCTGACCATCTGATGAAACATTTTTTCTGCTAGCTTCAGAATATATTTACGAAGTAGCATTGCAGGAGTGAACGCATATAACACTTTCAGACAGTGTGCCACAGCATAAGGGTGATAGAGGTTTATGGGAGATATAAGAGAAAGGAGGGAATCACTTTCTTAGGGTGATTAAGCAGATTTTATTTACAGCACAAACTGGAAACATGAAAATTGTGTCTCTATTAAGCACAACGCTGCTTTAGAATTTAAGGCAGGTGGAGATGAATGCTTTGGTATTAATTTTCACCTAGTGTATAAATGTTAGATCAAGTTAAGGTTTAGGATATACCAACTATTTTAAGTTAAAAAAAAAGGCATGAAAAACTGGGATTTTGCAATTATCCTTAGAGAAACCATTGCAAGTACAATAAAAAGAAAATGGAAAGTCAAATTTTAAAGGCAAGTAAACCATGTAAGAGAACGAAGTGCAAAGCTGAATCATAAAGGATATTTAAGGTCTTCTAGCCTGTTTTTTATCATAGTTCTTTCACACCATTGCAGGAACTGGTGAGAACTGGTAGAACTTTGGTTTCCTTTCCTGTCTTGCCTCTCTCTGCATTCTCAGTCTTGATTCCCAGCAGAGTAATCTGTGCTTCCCACTGCTGCTACTGTGTGCAAGAGAAGAGAGAAACTGGGGTTCCCTTCCTGGTGGAGGAGGCATTTGGGTGATGTGCAGAGCGCAGCTTAGGAAGGAGGCCCTCGCTCCAGAGGGGGATGATGGAGGCCCAGGAGATGCAGAGAGGTTGGGACCACCTGGCTCTGGCCCAGAAACTGCTGATTAGAGTAAGTGGGAGAAATTAATAAAGCCAGTCTGGACCAGACCCAGATCACTGAACAGTCACGGTGCCAGCTGTTCCCTTAGCCATATTGTGAAACTGCTTTTTCCCACTTCAAACTAAATTGAGAAAACACAGCATGTGATTGGGACTTTAAAGTGAATTTCCTTGCATGATGGTAGAATAGGGCCTAAGGAACCTTTTCTTTGGTGGGCCTCAGAGCTGCCCCTAGCTTACAGCATTTTTTACACAACACCCCGATGTCACCACCCCGAGCTGCTGCTCTCCATAAGGCTCAAATCCTGCAATACCAAGGAGATCCTGCTCTTGCTTGTGCATACATGCATTGGGTGCATTTCTGGAGAGCTAGACCCATGCTTCTGACAGCAAATAGGTAAACATAAAGCAGGCAGTCTCATTTCTTCCATTCAATACCATGTGCTTTGCACATATTCCCCCTTGCCTGCTTCCCAGTTTGTTTTCACAGGAACAAAAAAGATGCTAAAATGTAGGAGATAAAAAGCTCACTGGCTTTACAGGTTTCAATTAAAAACATATTAATTTTATTCTCATGTGCTTATTTATAAACACAGTTTATATTTTTCTGCAAGTCATTCATGGAGCTGCTATGAAAATGCTTCCCTTGACTGCATATTTTATTATCAGTATATTTCCTTAGCTAGTTTCCCTTCTCTCTACCTTAGAAATAAAATACTTCATTGAAATGTCCATCTGATAAAATATTCCCCTTTAGACATATATTTACTCTGAGAGTATTTGAAAAGTAAATTTGTGTAGTATTTGAGACACGAAGTGGTGCCAGCAGCAATAAATTAGCAGCAGGCTCACCTGCAGGTTTGTAGGCATTCTCTTCCTGCAGTCATATACACTCTGTCATTGTTAGCAGGATGCACACACTCCTATAGATCCCAATTCATGAAAGATCTATGCACAGGATTTGAACAAAGTCGAGTGCTCCACTTATCCAAACTGGAATGGGGTTTAAGTACATATGTAGGCTGCAGAGAAAAGCTTTCCTGGGAAGTTTGGGGGTTCATAAGGCCATGTTCCTTTTGAGTTCCCAAATTAAAAGAGCCTTCAGTTAAATACTGAAGTGAGTATTTATTACATGTGAGCACAGTGTTTGTTGTAAGTTTAAACATGGTTTTTAGTTTAGGACGGGCCGCATTTTTCTTTCAGAGTTCAAACATATCCCAAACCCCTCAATAGAATTTTCCATCAACCCGTGGATTTTCCCCCAGGGGCTGAATGCAATTCAGTGCCCACATTCAGCTAATGGTGAGTTGTCCTTTCCTTGGCTGTAGTCTGGTTTGCTCCCCACTCACTGCCTAAGTGTCACAGAGCCATATATGCAGATATGTGGCTGGGGCAGGAGTCGCTAGCAGTTCACTTTGCACAACTCTGCAGTGCACAGATTCCTGGTCTAGCTCATCTACTTCCTCTCAAACATCTTTCTGGAGTCTCAATTAATGTGTCCACCTGGTAAAAAATGGTGTAGCTGCTTGGCTTAAGTGTTCCAAGTTTTCCTCCCTGGAAGGGTATAATGAGTCTTCAGTGTGACTGAGCTCAAAGCTCATAAACACTTTAATGTCCTGAATGGGGTACATCATGAATTATATAGGCCAGAAAACAGTGCAAGGATTTACCTCACTATACATGAGTCCATTTCCACAATCTCCTGCTTAATGTGTTACATTTGCTGCCCAAGGAAGCCTTCAAACACAAGGTTCTGAGTGTGGGGAAGAGCCCCAGACACCAAGTTATTGGAACAGGGAATTTAAAGGTCAAATTTGTGTAGTACCACTCAGAGTGGACATGGTACCTTAGATCCACATTAGCTCAGAGATCCTGCTTTCCCAAATCACTTCTCTTGTTATCATAGTAACCTCAATGTGTGCTTCTAAAGCCAAAAGATACTGGAATGCCTAATGTGATCTCATGGTTTTTTCTTTACACTGGTCATCTCAACTCTTCTCTTGTATTATCCCAGTTCATGACCTGGTGGGTTAGATCTGCATGATGGTGGAGCTGCCTTCCCAGGAGTATGCTCTGTTCACCTGTCTGTGCCCATGTTAAATGTGTAATCCTCTGTTCCTGACAAATTAATCTCTTTTCTTTGCAAGCACTAACCGTGACATTGCAAGCAGGGGATTATGCTTGCATGCAGTGAAGAAACAGCAGAAGAACATGCACTTTAAACATTCCTTGAAGTTCCTGTTTCTTGTGTATCTTAGTAATAAAGATCTATGCAAGGGTGAAAAATGAGAATTTCTAAGATTAATGTAAGCTAGTACATCCAACATGCATTTTAAAGGCCCCACAAAGTCTTCTTTCTGCCTTGTAAAACCCTTAAGTAAATGAATATTGCTTCTTTGAAAATCTGGTTAGGAATATCTCATTGAAACAGATTTTGAATTTTGAAGGAACTTTTAGATAAAAAGCATAGGTTTGAGTCTAGAATGAGAAAGTGGATGTACAGTTTTTTGGGGTTTGTCAGTGCTTGTTTGTCAGTGGTCAGCTGGAGTGACATGGACACGCTGTCTGCTGGCAGGGTACCTCCTTTCCTGTCACTGGACTCCAGTGGCATATGACCTGGTGTGGCTGGGGATGTTGGCCAGATTCAGAGCTTTTCCTCATATTTTTCTTTCCTTTTTGCCACTTTGCCTCCAAATTAGGAATTTAGCATTAAACTCACCTCAGGAGTGACTTCCCACAGGGTCAAATCCGTGGGTTGTGACACAAGGGGCAGGTGAGACGTCCACTCCAGCTAGTGCCATAGGAGGGACCTAAAGCATGGCTCCAGTCAGTCTTTCTTCTCCCACTCCTCTCCCCTCTCCTGTGCTTTTTGACATAGGAAGATTAGCAGGGTTTGCTGCAAGATGCTTGCTGACCCCCTTCCACTTCTACAGTTCTTACAAACTTTACAAAATCCCTGTTTTGTCTTGCAGCCACAGCAGCTGCTCCATGGAGAGTGGAAGCAGGTGAAACTTACTGTCTTAGACAGAAGTTTTACAGCAGTGGGGTGTTCAGGCCACAGATATCTTCAGCTATTTTGTTTATGTGCATTGGTGCACTACTCATGCCCTGGATGCTGTGGAACCCAGAGTTCAGGCTGTAATGTGGTGCAGGATGACGCAAGTATTAGTAATTTTTCATCCTTGGCCTTTTCTTTCTAGCTCTTCTGTTAAAACTCCACTGAATCATCCCAGACTAAAAAATCATTTAAAACCCCATTGATTTAACATCTATCCAATAAGTTACATTGGGAAAAAAAAAAAAAGAAATGAAAAGAAAAAGAGGATTGTACTTCTTTTTATACTTAAACCTCCCTATATTATTTTCCCCCTACTGAAATGATAATCAGCATTTGTTTTTTGTGAGGTGGGATGAAAGAAAGATAAAAAATTGAATAGGTATAGGCAGCAACTAATTAGTAAAAAATATTTGTCCTTGAGTATAGCTGGATACATTATAGGGTAAGTATGGGATACTTAAAATGAAGGAGAGAATTCCTGCTGGTGATCCCAGTGATGCAGAACACAGACCAGCATCTATAATGACTGATACAGACAGTGAGTAAAGTGGAAAACCAATTTTCAGCTGCCTATTTGAACTCATTTATAATATTTTCTAAAAAATCTCATATTTGGGATGGCATATTTCTACAAAACTTTGGAAAAATTCTCGTACTTTGCTTTAAGAAGCATTTTAATTAATACCTACTTTTGTTATAAAAACCTTTGTCTTCAAGCAGTGAAAGAGAGAAAAGGAACAATCACAGGTGATAAATATTTTCACAATGTATGCCACATTAATAAATACAGGTTTTTCTAATAGAGTTTATGATTATTAAAAATACAAATTGTTTGATTAATTATAAATTATAATTTGATTTATAAGATGGTATTACATATTAAATAATGCCAGATGGTGCCATTAAGGCATTAGCTCCCTGTAATAGATTCTGGATGACAAGGGAATTAAAAGAGGACAGAGTCCGGGAACCAAATTAAGCAAGCACTGAAAACTCTGCCAGAATAAAAATAGTTTCCAAAGCATTTCTCTCTCTCTCTCAATCTCTCTCTCTCTCTCTCTCTCTCTCTCCTGCTCCCCTCTGTTTCAAAAAATTAAAAAAAAAACCCCAAAACCCACTTTGCCTTCAGCACTCATGATTGCAGCAGTACTCCAAATGGATTAAATTTTCAATAACTTCACATGCATTATGAACTTTAATAGTTTTGCACTGGTTTGTAAAATATCTGTTGCTATGTACCACAATTTGGAAAATGCTTCTGGATTTAGGGCAGCAAGTTTTGTTGCTTGCACTGCTCCTGGGCAATACAGATCCTTGTCCCCACCTCAGCCTGGTGGCTGAGGTACATCATTGTCTGAAGGTGCAATTCTTCTTCCTATGCAGGTTTTAGCCATGTACTCACCACATTGGCTTTACTTGTAGACAGGACTTCCAGGGAACAAAACACATGCTTCTACACAGAAAGCTCCAAGTACTACTAAAATGAATAAAAAATCTTCCTTTCCCAAAGGCCTGAGGGGGGTGAAAGAACAGAAGATGCAAATATATAGATTAGGATTATAGAGGTGTTTAAAATAATTTTCAGTGTTGATTTTTCAATAGGAGTTGTCTTTGTCCAAGTCATATGTGGAAGGGCATTCTCTTTCAGCCCTTGCCTTAATATTTCTCTTCTCCTGGCTCTCAGTTCTGACTTCTTTTCCTGTTCAGTGTAATTAAACTCCTACCACTGCCTATGCTTTCTTTGCCATGGCTAGTTCCACTATGTCTTGCCTCTAAAAGGGGTATTCTGGAGTCAGCTAAAGCATGCATCTTACAGTGGCAAGCTTTATTCTGAGGTTTTTGTTAGGAGTTTGCTTGTTCTTAGTCCAGTACCCTGTTGATGTGAGCAGTGTCTGCTGGTGCAGTAATATCCCCCAGAGCACCATGTTTGCAGCTGCCCCATCAGGTGTAGTCTCATGTGCTTCTAGTTTCCAGTTTGGTGTCCTTATTTTGGTATCATTTTTTAATATCTAGGCAGACTTTTCCATCCAAGAGTACATTGGTGCTTCCATAGCTGGAATGCAGGGTGGGTGTTTGGGACTGAAAGCTCTTTAACGAGATCCTTGTTATGAGCTGCAAGAATCATCTACAGAGCCTGAGAAAGTCTTTAGGCTTAGCAAGTGCCACTTTCCTCTGGGAGCTCTGCTTCTTTCAATTTGCATCTTTTTTT
>VZRH01003125.1:828243-881413 GCA_013397555.1 Urocynchramus pylzowi
TTTTTCAATTTTCTTTTTTTTTTTTTTTTTTTTTTTTTTTTTGTGGGAAAAACCAGTGAAATAGTAAGGCTATCTTTCTTGAACTCAACCTCATGTATTTTATTTTGAAGTGTCTGATTCAAGAGCAGCAATCTTTTTTCTTGTACTCTTGAAGTTCTTGTCTTGATATATCGTCTTTTTATTGAAAAATGACTGATGACTTCAGGCTCTGCCTTTCAGGCAGTGTTTATAAATGGATCAGAAAAGCAGCGTTGCATCTATTTGCATAAAAAGATAAAGTAATGGAATTTAACCAATTTTATCTCTGAAATTCTGTATTTAAAGTGTACTGGTCTTCAGTGTAGGA
This sequence comes from Urocynchramus pylzowi, assembly GCA_013397555.1. Classification (NCBI taxonomy): domain Eukaryota; kingdom Metazoa; phylum Chordata; class Aves; order Passeriformes; family Fringillidae; genus Urocynchramus; species Urocynchramus pylzowi. The sequence continues at coordinate 828,590 of VZRH01003125.1, forward strand.
TGGTGCATAAAGTGTTGAGTCTGGACTTCTTGCCTTAAACTTTGAATTTCCACTATAGGTGATTCCAGTATTTCCAAATTTGTTTGGTATTGAATAAATAGAAAAGTTCCATTGTAATGCAAGTTAGTTATACTATAATGCAAGTTATGAAGGAAGATAGAAAATTTGTTTTATATTATTTTTAAACAACCTGAATAGGCTGTCTTTTTCTCTTAAGGTTCAAAAATTTTCAGTGTTTTGTTTCGACATTTATTTTATTTTGTAGTTTTAATTCAATAAACAGTCAATTTAAAGATTAAATTATGAATTTCAGTCACTGAAAAATTCCATTAGCTCTAGTTCAAATATAAAAAAGTGACCTCTATTTCAGTTGAAATATTACACTATTTCTAAAGTATTTATTGATGAAAAGCATTTTTCCCCCATATATTTTAAAGAAGTATGTGCTTACAAGTTGTTAAGTGATAGGTTTTATTTATTATCCAAAATGCATAGAAGTCATGTATTTCTACTTTGTCCCTGTATACAACTGACAGTAGTAGCAAGAACTGTCTGAGTCTTGAATTTCACACAACATAGTTTTTAGCAACTTGGAAAAAAAATTAGATTTTACAAATTACTTCTGGTTCTGCTAAGCTTCAATTAAAGACAACAAATTTCAACTTTATCACAGCTGGAAGGTGTTTTCTGGAACTCTCCAACCTCAGATTTTGTTCTGGTCATGTCTGTTAAGAATCTTGTGTTATTTGATTTAGAGTGGAAGAGAAGTTCTCAGAAAACCTCAGCAGTGTGTGTATGTAGTTTTAGATATGTTTTAATATATAGTAAAGGTAAGTGGTACTTTGAAACAATCTTTTCACAAAAAAAAACCAAAAAACAAAAAAAAAAAAAAAACCAAAAAACAAAAAAAAAAAAAAAACCAAAAAACAAAAAAAAAAAAAAAACCAAAAAACAAAAAAAAAAAAAAAACCAAAAAACAAAAAAAAAAAAAAAACCAAAAAACAAAAAAAAAAAAAAAACAACAAAAAAAACCACCAAACAGTTTCAACAGCAAAGAATGATGGTATCTATCATGTGATAGAAAGTTGAATCCAGAGTTCCCTTCCTCTTGGAGTCTCATCACTGTGATTTCCTCATGAAATATTCTCTTTCCTTCTTCAGTTTTCTGCCTCTAATTTCATGAGGTGAAGGGTCTCTGTGACTTATTTTTAAATGTGTATGTATTTAAAGGATTATAAATCAGCTGAAAAGAAAAAAGGAAAATAAACCAGATATTTGTGGCCCATCATTGGATCCTCTGCTCCTGACCTATATTACTGCCCATTTGCAGCTGGACCACCCAAGCCACAGCAGGAAACAGGTTTCCCATCTGTTGTGGGGTTCAGAGGGACTGGGGGCTTTGCTTTGCCTCCTCCTGGGTGTGTGGCTGTATCTCTGCAGCACAGGGAGCTCCTGTAGCACAGGCTGACAGCAGCAGAAAATGGCCTGGAGAATTCCTCTGCCTGCTGTAGTGCTTGGGCATTCCAGCTGCTCTGCGAGGGCAGTAGGAGTGGGTGGTGGGTAATAGTAGGAGGGAAATAAGCAGGATTTGGAGTATGAGAAGGATTCAGTGCAAAAGGAAGCTATGCAAGCTATGAAGGAGTAAATAAAAAAGAAAAACTAAGGGACAGTAATAGATTTCCAAAGGAAGGTTACCCAGTTGCTTGTGTTTCCATTTTCTTCTATTACTTAATAAAGGAATAATTAAAGTCTCCAGAAGGATACTTAAACAGACTAAAGGAAATGTCTGTCTTCTGTTTATTTATTTTTTTTATGATCCTATTAAGCATTATATGACAAATTTATGAAATGCTGCCCTGAAAGGAGGGATGGGAGGAAGGAAGTTTCTATTGCAATCATTTGAACCAGTTACATTGTAGATAAATCTCTCTTTAAATGTTCAACTTCTTAGTTTTCATGACTACTCTTTCAGTCAGCTCAGGTTAGGAAGCTTGTTTTCCTTGCTCTATAGAGGTACCTTTCATAAAAATGTCTATGAAGTACTTCAGTCTGGCTTCCCATTGAGGAAGACTATTGATCCCATTTGCAGCTGCTATTCATATATCAAAATGAATCATGTCCACAAATAATTCTCTACCCCACAATTACTTTTAAGACCTGCTCTTGAAAGTGTTCTTTAGAAAAGCACAATCTAAAAGAATTTCTTACACAAAAACCCCAAAACCAAACCTAAATCAGCCCGGTATTGTTACTCTTACTCTGGTATCTTTTGTTTTCAGGAGTATTTATACACTGTCAGTCACCACATGTGTGAAATCAGGAGTATGCTTCATATTGCCAGCTCTTTAAACAACAAGGAAAATTACTGGTGTATATTTCCATGGGTGTGAATTTGAGACCCAGGTAAGCTGAAAGCTAGTGAGAAGCCAGGAGAACAGAGAATTTACTATTGTATAAAGTATAATTGCCTGGTTTTTCCTCATATGAATATCACCTGTAGAGGTGAAGCACATCTGAAAGGGTTTGCTCAGGTACATGACTCCAATAGGGTCATTGTTCTTATAAAAAGATACATTTAGGCTGGGACTTTAAAAACAGAAACTTGACAAAGCATGAAAGATGGTTGAAATATATGTACAATTAATTTAACTTGTGTTTCTAACACACACAATATGAGGCATAATTTTTTTAACCACCCCTGCTCGCTCTCTCTCTCTTTATTCATTGCACATTTAAATTCATTATGGATAAAAAATGGAAAAAAAATACTGGTAGTTATTTTTATGATCAAATACCTTTTCCAATTAGTCTTGGCACTTCACTATAATCACGATGAATGTTATTAATTCAGCAGTCTACATCCTATTAAGGGTTTCATCATAGCAGTGTGTTCAGGAACTTAATGGCTTTTGCATATTGATGCTGCAGCCTGTGGTCTTGTGTCCATTAGTACTGTGTAATATGATGGGTTTGCACTCATAGATGGATCTACAAACATAGGAACATATGGTTACACACAATTCTCAATCAGGCAAATGCAAGGTTATGAAACAGTATTTGGAATTCATGCAAGCAACTCCTTTAAGATTGTTGCACATTCAGAGTGCTCTCCACGTAACAAAAGAGGTAATCAGATTACAAATCAGTAGGGTTTCAGTACAAAAACATACAAGAAAGCAGCAGTAGTTGTTGCCAGACATGGTGCACATGGGGGTGGTGATCTTTGAGGTCGTGGTAAAAGTACACCTCACATTTGCAACATTACTGTCAAGGTTGTTTTTTTTTTTTTTTTTAATAAAAGAGTTGTTCAAAATGGGGACAAGGTGGTTTGTGAAAAATTGTGAATGTTTGCAATGATTTGTGGGGCAAAAATTTTGGTAACTAGGTAATAACAGTCTGACTGTCTGCTTTGCTTTCTGTTGACAGCAAAATAATTAAGAAAATATTTGAATTATCCAACCAGATCCAGATCCTGACATAACACTGCCTTTTGTGCTCTTTCTTTTTAAAAAAGAGGAAGGCAATATACCCTGCTGCAAGTCCCCTAGTGCTGGGCAGGCCTTAGACTTGGGAGAGAATGGCCCTATTTGCTTCCAACCTGAGCTCTTCCCCTGTCTTCCAAAAGGAGCACTACACAAGATCTATTTAGGTATTATGCCCTCATCTGAAAGTGCATTTAGAGCTGAGCAATGAAATAGTCCTCGTATCACTAATTAAAATTCAGTGATGAGGTTGCTTAATTACTCCCTCCACTGAAAATTCTTACTTTACTTTTCACATTTATTCTGGTAATAATGTGTTGAAAAGCTCATCAGCTGCTGAAGGAAGGCAACAATTTTTCTCATGTACATAATCATTAAACTGACAAATAGGCACAGCACCATACAGTTATCAGTATTAGCACTGCAGACCCTTCACTATTAAAACTCTTTGCAGCAGAGGATTAGGTGAATAAAGGGGATGTGTGGGGAGGGGGGAAATGGTAGGAAACAATCAAGTTTTAAATCCTTCCCTTCCTTCCCTTTTCTGTCAAAGCAGTCACCTCAAATCAATTCATACTGAAATTCTTCCTTCCTGTACAAAAGCAAGATAACTGAGTGCATTTGATTCTGTAAAAAATTAATGATCTTATTTGCTTTTTCTTTATGGTTTAGACTAAAATGCTTTTCTCTTTTTTCTTTATTTTTTTTATTCATGTTCATAAGATGTTAAAGCTGATGGATGAGTATAACTGCCTGCTGCAGGCTGCTTTCAAAATCAGTCACCAGCTCTGCTAGTGAAATAAGTGGGGTAGAGGGGAAAACTTCTGAATTAGCTTGTTGAAAATTAACTTGGGTAAAATAATCACCTTGCAGCTCCTCAACCATCTTTCCTCTTCTTCTTCTTCAATGCCACCAGGATGGGAAATGGAGGACCCAGAAGATCCCCTGTGTTGTCACCACCATTCCCCCAGGCAGCAGTGCAGCCTGTGTGGGGCCTGGGGGTCTGTGGTGGGGTGTGGTGCTGCCTGCAGTTCCTCCTTGCTTCTTCTAGTGCAGAACTCTGGATCCAGAGGTCTCTATACACTACAAACAGGCATGGCAACTCTGCCAAAATGCATAGTTTAGAAGCACTAAAAATCTCTTTGAATAAAGAAGGAAATGATAGCAAATTTAAGCTGCACAGGAAAACAGCAGCACGATAAATAATGTATGGAAATAGGATGTTTCCTTAAGAGATGGAGGAAGGAACTCTGAAGCTTTTATTGAGCAGTTAAAGCCCTCCTCTACTTATCTTTGGAGTTTTTAAACCTTATGGCAGTCAGACACTTTAAAATTGAAGAATTTAATCTCTTCTACTGTGAAAAAGGGGGACCCAAAATGGGATTTGATCTTAAGTTCCAGGATGTTGGTTTAATTTTGCAGAATTTGATGTTTTCTTTTGGTTTGTTTTCTTGGTATCATTTTACTATGGGTCCACAAACAGGGAGGTAAAACTCAAGACTTATATCTGGAGTATGTTTTCTACCTTTCACAGGCATTTTTTGCCTTGGAAAGGCAAGTATTTCCTATAGGATAAAAATTACTGTGTTTCAGAGTTTGTTAGTGATATGGAAGGTGAAGCAAAGTCCAGCATTTCTAGGAATCACATCTCGGGCTAGTATTTTGAATTTAAGACCTTTGTTCATTGTGATGACCTTGGACTTTTACATACTCAACTTTATGTTCCAATCCTTTGAGGTACATAAAGAACAATTAAGAGTAGAAAATCCACATGGCTTATATATTTTTGGCAGCATTATCAAATCTTATATTAAAGATAAGATTATTTAATCAAATAATCAAAATTGTCAGTGGCAAACCACTGAAATACTGTGCTAAACCTCTCCATTTGGATCAGACCCTCTGAAAAGCTTAGAGTATTTACTCTCATGCAGTCTTTATTTTGGATACATGTGTAGAAAAAATACTTGCAGTGGATTCCAGGAGGATTGGATTTCAAGTAAAGGAAGATAAGCTTTCTTTTGGTACTTCCAATTGCTCTTCATTACATTTTAGCCTGTCAGAGTCACTGCTGGATGGACCCTCTGGGAGGGAATTGAGGTGGCTTCACCACTTTGAGTTATTTAAAAGCAGTCTCTTCAAGCAAAAGCCATTGGGTCTACTGAGGTACCAAAGCAACACATTATAGGTGCAAAAGACCAGATGTAACTGGAAACTCACACCTCTTTTTCTCATGGTCTGAGTTACATCAGATGGAGTTGAGGAGAGCAGCAAAACCAAAGGCATGGCCTCAGATGAGGGTTTGGATAACTCATGCCTGAGCAGAAGATGCAGTTTCAAATTATGTTTTCAATTAGGGAAATGATTTGTCTGAAAATTAATATTGTGCTGAATACATCATCTAGCAATTATACAGTCCTTTATGTTTTCAAATCAATAGATGACTATTTGCTATTCTTAATCTTTCTGATTTTTTGGGGGGGAAAAGCAAGTGAAAGCCATTTCCCCCAGTTATATGCTCACACAACAAATTAAACAAGCTAAGGAATCATTCAATGAATGTCACACTGTGGTTGGCTATGTCAGAAATGCTTCTATTAAAAAATTATATATAGCAGCTCCCCTCCCCTATCTGGGGTTAAAGAGCTTTCAGAGATTCCAAACTCTAATTTATTGTGCTGTGTAACCAAGGATCTCAGGAATTATTGTACTTTGTAGGATTTGCTACGGTGTAATCTTCTTGCTAAAACATGTTTTCTCTTTTTATGTCTCTCACTAAGCACTACTCAGAATGCAAGAAGGATTTTTATTTTCTTGCTCATTAGCAAAAAAGAAAAAAATAGAAAGAAAAACAGAAGAACAAACACCACCTCACATCCCAAACATACACAAAGCAAAGAGCCAAAGTAACCCTGTGCTGAACCCTAGTCTATTTGCAGTGACAAAGTACAGCTGATTAATAAGATATGATTATCTTTCATACTTTCCACCTACAGTGTCAATGATGGCATGCAAAGCTTTTTCTGACTGGAAAGAGCCTCCCCTCTGAAAGTATATTGAGATATTTAATTTGGAAGGATGGTGGTGTAATCAGTTACCTATCAAAATGAAATAAATGGAAGTGACATTGTGCCTGAACTCTGATATCTTTCTAACGAAAAAAGTATTTATGGCTGTATTTTCAGAATTACACCATTCGTAAAATTTCCATTTGGGAAATCATTTGTTGGAAGGACACCAAAAATTCAAGCTGTAAAGGGACAAGAAAATCGCAGCTCATATGTCACAGCTCATATTTTTTTTTAATTTTTTGTTTGGTTGGTTGTTTGGTTTTGTTTTGTTTTGTTTGGGGATTTTTGTAACAGTGGGATATTATTACCTTTTCTTTGTCATTTTTGGACCAAGAAATAAGTCTCTAAACATATTTAGATAGGAGTTAGCTTTGAGTAAATCCCTGTGGTTGAAAAGTGCAGAGGAATTATCAGCTCAGCTGGTGAAATTGTAAGAGTCCTAATCACTGGTCCCTGAAGCTGGAGATGTGATGAATCCTCTCCTGTGTCAACTTTTTTCCTTTGGTATTGAACATATGAGCCTCACTGGTGAAGAGAAGATGAGAGAAATTTCCTCAGCAGAGTATAGCTGGCCTCACAAGTCTGAGAAAGAAAGGTATAGCCCAGAGAACTCCACGTGTTGATTAGGAAAATATTCTGCTTGATCAGTAAGGGATTACTGAAAAATTAATGACTGAAGAAGATCTGAGGGCTTCAGTGTAATAAACAGCTGTAGCAGAAATATGTGAAGACCTCTTCTAAGTAAACGAAGTGCTAAGACTCCCACCCTTGCAAGCAGAATCTATAGGATCTGATTTATATACTTGTCCACATTTTAGAGCACAGCAGAAATATTCTTAAAACAACTGCTTGATGGATTGTTTTTTGTTTTTTGTTGTTTTTTTCCTTGCAAACGTGTGAGACAAAATGCTCTGTATCTATTTGAAATGGGAAGTAATGAGCTTCTCAGCTGATGAAGTTTGAGCAGTGACTCTGCCTTACCCCAGCAGAGCTGATGAGCACAAACGAGCTCTAACTCAGTGCAGATCTCAGAACTGCCACGTATGCCAAGCAAGGGGCAGAAATAATAAAAGCAGATTTCCATGGGTTTCTTTCTGGTGTACAGCTTTTGGAGTCCCAAGTAAGTCTTGAGCTCTAATTAAGTATTTTTCAGCTCATGGGCTATTTGCAACATCTGTTTTCTTTTTCCAGTTATCAACCAATAACATTTGAATTCAGTGCAGTTTTGAGGGATTGGGATTTTTTAAGTTGTTGTTTTGTTTTTGGTTTTGGTTTTTTTTTTTCTTGTGAGATAATTACTGAGTCTTGTTCCTTTAACTGGTTGCTGCTTATTTTCATGTCAAACTCCTGCTGTCAAATCTGGTTGATAGAGGCCAAAGAGCTAAAACAATGTTTAGAGAAGCATATGCACAGATAGTATTGGTAACATTTTCTGAGGAAACAAGTTCTTCTGGTTCCTGAATCCTTTGACCACCAGATGCCTAAGAATGCTTTAGTTCTTAATGCAGCATGGCAGAACAGAGCAGAGGAATGGAGCTGGGGTCAAATTGCCAGCCTGTGAAATTAATTTCCTACTTTTATTTTTTTTCAAAAAAAGAAAGTACTGTGATTGGAATGCAGGACTGAGATGTTCAAAACTATTCACAATAGTAGCTTTGGAGTTCAAAATAGGGCAAACACACACTGAAAACATTATTGCAAATGTTTACTTTCCTCTTCCAACTGCTGTCATACCACACTTCTTTCCTGGAAAAGGAAAACACAAAACTGTAGAGTATTTTTTGTGTGTGAGTGGGTATTATAACCTGATTTCTCTAGTGATTGTAGTTTACAGACTAAAAGTTTGTACAGACTCCCAGGTACCAAATGTTTTACTGGGTCACCATCTGGGTCTTCAGTTTTATAAGCTGTCTTGTTGCCAGGCTGTTCTCAGTAGATGAGAACTGAGCACTGCTGGGCACGAGGTTATGAGGATGAAATAGAGAAAAGAAGTAAACAGCAGAGGAGTGAAGAAAGGCAGAGGGCAGTGGGACAGGTGGTTAAGGGGAAGACACTGGTTTTTGTGGAAGGCATTTGTACAGTGCTCTGCACCCTTAGGTTTCCCTAAACCCAAACAATGTAACAATGTAGGGTTGTGGATTCAGGTGGATGGCCACCCTCCTGTAATGCTGAATATTCCTATTATTCCTTCTTCTATCTGTTTGCATGGTAGATAAGTTTCCTCTGTGTAATATGAGCATGTGACATTATTTCTTGAGCTGAATCTCTTTGTACTTTCTTTTGCTCCTTCACTGGACTCTGTTATTTCTCTCTTGAGGGGTGTTTGCAGCTTCTCCTAAATTTAAATTATCTGTGAATTTAAATAACATGAAGATTGTCACTTCCGGAATGTAAATTATTACATTAAACAATCCAGCCAGATCCTTTCAATTTTCTGCATTGCATTATACTGAGCATGGTGGTAATTAGTTAATGAACCCTTCTAATGAACCTTTCATTCTTAGACCAGATCTGTAAATTAGCATCAGTACAGAGCACTGCACATTAGCTTGGCTCAGTCTCTGCTTAGTCAGAGAGGGCAAAATACAAACACTGGATCACTGAATCCATGTGAAGGGATTACTTGAAGAAAATTACCTCCCTGATTCAGAGAGCACACTCCATCTCACCACAGATAAAAGAGGAAGGTATCAATTTGTATTTGCTTCAGTGGGGATTTCACCAGATTTAGCCACAAATTAGATTCCTACAAACAAGGGAGATGATTGGCACAAATTTATTCTATTTGTTTTCTCATTTTGCCTTTGAAACTCCTCTTCCTTTCATCAATACAAAGAACAGGCAGACACATCAAATTAACAATCTGGAAAGGGAGGATCAAACAAATCTTATCAGGCTGCAGGAGAGAAGAGAAATTATTTGAGATGTCCGGTTGTCCATGACATAGTCTCTCCTGCTCAATGGCAAAGGGTCAGCTAAAGGCTCTGGAAGAATATGGATGTCTGCTCAAGCAAACAAGCAGGAGTTCAGGTTTTAGGAGCTTTGAGCTCAGAGCAGCCTTGTGCCAGAGGGGAACTAAGACACAAAGAGATGAGTGATTAGTCTATGGTTACAGCAGGTAGAAGACCCCTCACCACTGCTTCTCTGCATCCCCCTTCTTATTAACTAATCCAGTACCTAATTGTGGACATCAAATATATCCCATTTTCTTCATGAAAGGAGAAATACACTGATTTGCTTTCTGAAACATGTGGCTGTTAATAGGTGTGGGACACCTTTCTCTTATAGCTTGAGTTAAGATGAAGTAATTTTCAGGACTTCATACTTTTTTATTGAAAAGAGTTATGTTGTTGATTCCTTTAGAAGCAGCTGGTACTATCCATTTTTAAAGAAAAATAATGAGGTTGCTCATTCACTTTCATCTATAAAAAGAATATATTTGCACTCAGTCTTTTATGTTTATATTTTAACATAAATATTGCAAATATATAATGTGCAGAACTGAAGAATGCTATAGTTTTTCAATGGTACATTTTGATGTTCTGTCTACAACTTCAAAGCATTCGTTTCTTGAATTATTTGTAAAGAAAGACATTCTTTGTAAAGAAAGAAATGTATGGTAAGAGCCTATAATCTCTTTGCATAAGTTGCTCACGGTCTGTTGTAGGGATGCACAGGATGTGATGTGTGTGTAATGGTACTTAGTCACACTGGCAGGGAGATCTGAAATGCATTGGATCTGTGTGAGAAGGCCATCTCTTTCTGTGACCTGTGCAAGAATAGTCTCTCTTTGTCCAAAATGATTTTAAGAATTCCTAAGGGAATGTTGACAGTGACTTAAAAACTGTGCTATGGAGCTTGGCTTTCTAGTTACATTTTATGAAATAAGAGAGAACAGTTTGGGGAAATTACACAGACACTTCTGTGCCCCTTTCCTGATGAAATGTGGTTGCCTTTGTTTTTATTGAGAATTCCAACTGATCTTGTAAAATTTCTCTTTAAAAATCAGCAAGAGACAAGAAATTACGTTACTGGTCATGGTGAATGAAACTGGAATGACTCATTTTCTCTGTATTTAAGTCCCAGGCACACCTTATCTCTGCTTTGTAGCGTGGTGTTTTCTCCAGTAACTTCTGGTGAGCACCCAATTGTTTGCACACCAAGATTGCAATAAACAACTAAACCCTTATGAACATGCTCTAAGTTTTCTTAGACCAGCTGAGATAACTCTGACAAAAAAAGACTGAATCTGTTTATTATCAAAAGATGTCCAAGTAGAATACTTTAACTGAAATAACATCAATTATGTTAAAGATCTATTGCTCACTAGGGGATCTCAGAGTCCCAAAGTACAATGAAATGTGTGGATTGAACTTCAGAAGTGTTTCCCTTCAACGTACCTTTTTCAATTATTTTCTCCTTTTTTTTGCCTGCTTAATTGCTTCCTCTGTATTTCTGCTCTGTGGGAGAGTTAGAGAGTGATTCTCAAACAGGAGGATGTCATATTTATTCTGTAGGCATTAAGAGTTCTAATTACTCCCTGATGATTCTCATACACAAAGCATTATATTTATTATGCTTTTTCTTAAATGATTAAACATGTATTGGTTAAATGTTTGCTAAATATAAGGGCATCACATCCTTGATGCTGCTTCCCAGTAGGAAAATAAGAATAAGAAAGTAGTTGGTAGCTGTTACAGGAAAGTCTTTCCCAATAGACAGTAGCTATTTATCAGAAAGATACAGGCTGTCCTATTTTTAAAAATATATATCTAATTATAACACATGTTTTTTAATATGTGGTCCCATCTAAATTGTTTTGTTTCTGTTGTTGTTTGTGATTTTTTTCCTGTTTCACATCTGTTCTGTCTGCTCTTCATCACATGAATAAAACCTTTTGAGGTTTGACTTTGTAAAATACATCTCAGGTAACTCATTAGAGTCACTTCTTTGTTTCCAAATTGACAACATTTCTTCTAAAAGTTCTTGCCTTCAGCATGCTGGAGATCAAATGGAGTGAGTGCAAATAAAACCAAACTGAAGGACACAGAGGGGAAGTTAAGCAGGGAAAAGCCCTGAGTGGCTGCCCTAGGGATGTAGGCCTCGTAGAAGTTGTTTCTGTATTTCCATTTTGTTTGGGGCCTGTCCTTGCCAGCTCCTTTTTCTCCCTTCTTTATTTCATATTGAGTCTTGAGATTCCCTTTATCTAATTTGTTCTTACCTTAATTGACATTATTTCCCTTATCCCTTAACAGCTCTGCTTTCTTTCCAGCTCCCCCTTCTCCTTTTCACACGCAGGCTGCACGTTGAGATAGCTGTTGGTACCCTGTTCCACAGCATTTTTCAGCCACTGATTTCCTATTTGCAAGCTTCCATCAGGGGGTGGGGTGACCCTGGCATCTGATGCAAAATTCTGCACCTGCACATCAGCTCCCATCCTCTGTTCAGAGCAAGGCTGCCAATAGCCTTGAATGATACTCTGAGAGTGTGTGTGCCAGCACAAGCAGTACAGTGGGGAGAGCTGGTAGAAAAGCATGCAGGAGCATTCTTGTTAAAAGCATTGTCAGTGGAAAGAAGGGCACAAACTGCTCAGGAAAGCCCTTATTCCAACTCTCAAACAACTTCTTGAATCTCTCTCCCCATTCTTGGCTGGTTTGTCGTGTTCTGAATTTTCGGTAACTTCTTCCGTGATCTGAGAGTGAAATATATGCACATCCTAAAATGATGTTACTTTAATCTTGATGTAAATGAGGGAGAAATGATGTATGCCACTGTCATCATTATATCTCTTTCATCAAACCAATAGCTTTTAAGAAAAACAAAACACAGAGGCAGCAACATAAATTACTCTCGGTAGTGCATAAACTAGGTGAGCTAAAATAACCATGGTCATCGTGGATATTTGATTGTTCCAGCAGAACATGTCAAGACAAAAGGGACAAAATACTTAAGGTGTAGATACTTACAACATGTAATGAGGATGGAGTGAAGCTTTGAGCTCCATAGGGACTTAGGTCTTGAGGTTTTGTAGGCCAAGCAAAAAATGCTCTGAATAATGCTGTCCTTCTTGGTGTAGTGTAGAGAGGCGTTCTGAAGATGTGTGTCAGTGGGGGAATAAAATGAAGTTCTGTGGGCAGGAAGTACAGCTTCACCATGGCACTAAAGGTTGAAGAGAGCTGTGGCTGGCTGGGGAAGCAGTTCACTCCTTGCAGCCACACCTGGGTAAACACCAATGTTCTGAGATGTCATATCTCACTCCTCCAGTCATTGACCAGGTCTTGGGAGCTGAACAACACCAAGAAATGCACTTTTGAGTGCGGCGTGATTGGTAAACTTGGCAAGCCTTAAATGTGTAACTCTTTGTATGCCAGGAGCAGGCTGTGTGTGGCACTGCAGATAAAAAGACAGGATGAAATGGATTTCTTCAAAGCATTTTTATTTCCTGGCCCTACTGCACCGGATAACATGTAGATTCAGAGCAGCTGCACCGAATCCAGGGCTGGATGGCATTTACTCTGCTGTGGCTGAGATCAAAGTGAGCCTGGAAGACGTATGCATTTGTGTGCCTGTAACATTATGTATTATGCACACAAACTGACAACTCCTGAGCTCAGTTCCTGCTGTTAAGTGCCTTCCTCACAACCTGCAAAGGCAGATTCTTTAATTAACCTTTAAATGATAATTATTTCACTGGCAGTGCACCAACCTAGAATCAAAGTAACTCAGTTCATCCTGTATTAGGCTTGTCTCTGGAAGATATGTTAGATTACCTCGAGTTCGTAGGTAAAGCAGAAGACTGCTTCACCTACCTGGTTTTTATCCTGGTGGATCTGTGGGCAAATAGGATAAGAATGGGGAGATATATGGGGCAAGGCAGATTGTTTGCTTTCCTGAGAACATTACAGAGTGCAGTGAGGAGTCCTTGGGGAAGCAACATGAAAATGTACTGGGAAGTCCAAAGGAAAGTCCACCTTTGTGACTTTGGAAATTACTTAAATTTGTGAATTTGCAAATTACCTTACTGTGAGAAGCATTGCTGTGCAGATAGGGAAAGACTTGCTATGATATTTGAGAGACATACATCCACAAAATAAGTGATACCACTTTCTGTCACTTTGGTGAGCTGAGCACGGAGCTGCTCTGTTGCATGGGTGGCTGGTTCTCATGCCTGGCCTGCTGGGGCTACAGAGAGCAATAGGTAAATTCCTCTCAAAACAAGGGAGGTAAATGATTCCCCAGGCATTTATCATGTTTAATTTCTGACCTTCCCCTCATTCCTTGCTGAGTTTAATGCAGTAAGTCCATATATCTTGATACTTGTGTACAATCACCTGAACCAAACACATGAAGCAGCACTAAGGAAAGAGATGAAGGCAGATGTTGCCTCCTTTAGGTCTCTCATAGTGTAGTGTCCATAAAAGCTATGATAGAATTGTCTTCCCCAGCCTGGGATAGAGATGCCACTGAAGAGGAAACATGTCTAAACATGTTGCTATTCACTGCAGAGACATCATTTTAGGGAAGCTGATGATGTCAGGGCAAGCAGCCTTCTCTTTTTCCCACAACTTGCATGTTTTCTCCAAGTTTTCAGGAAAAAACTACCATGAAACAAAAGATCAGAAATGGTAGGTAAACCATCTTCTGCTCTCAGGACATTTTTCAATCTGATTGGAAATCTCCCTGAAAGTGATGGTACTGCCTTTTTTTTATTTAACTCCAAAATGTCCCAAGAAGCTTGATGCTCCCATCTTCACCTTTTTGATTCTATCAGCAGCACATCTCTGGAGGTGTGCTTTGCTCTTCACTAAAGCCACATTGTGGCTATGCACATAATTCACTGGTTCCCATTTTTTCCCATGTGCTCATCAGCAAGTCTCTCATCTGAATGACTGGAATGTATTGCTGTCTCCAGGCTAGTAAAGTAAGAATAAATGGATGAGACCACATTCCTTATCTCCAGACTGCAGAAACTTTTGTCAATCCACAAGATAGACTGGGCAGAAGCAGAATGCATAACAAGATCATTTGGGGTCATGGTACAATGATTAGATTCCTGCAGCCTGTGTTACTGTAGATTAGTACTCTGACTCCCTGGAGGAAAAACAAATTTGAAATTCTGTGCTGCAACCAGATGCCAGGCAGGCCATCATAAACAGAGTGTGAATTGGGGAAAAACTCATGTCCTTTTAAAGGTACTGAGATCTTTTCCCTGCAAACTCTGATCTTGGTCCTAAAGGGAAAGCTCAGTTCAGCTTGCAATGCTGGGATATTTCTGGCTGCTTGCATGGGTCACAGCTGTGGTTTGGTAAGCTTTAGGGGTGGTGCTTTTTTCTTGAAAGAGGGAGAGAAGTCAGAAATGTATAAAAGCTTTAACTCTGACAGAATGTTTTCAAAAGCCTTGTGGTAAGACCTAGACAAAACTGACCAGGGATTACCTTTGTGTCATGGACTCAGTTATGGTATCCACTGGACACACGTGAGAGACCACAATGTGCTGCTTAGAAACAAATGAGTGCTGGGCATGGGACAGGCAAGGGAGATTTATTCAGCACTGGCAAAGGGAAGTTTTCCAATTTTTGGATGCCTGGCTGTGGTTTCATAACATACACAGTAAAGGGCATCTCCAAGTCAAAGCTGATGTTTATTTCTAGTCTGTGCATTTGCTCCTGGGACAGGGATTTATTGGTGTTCCTCTCTCACCTGACTTTTGCAGAGCAGTAGCTGCTTTGGATATGGCTTGGCTTATAGAGAAAAAGGGCTTAATCCTGATTTAGAGGCAGCCCCTTAGAGTGCTTGAGAGCAACTTTTGTCCAAAATCTTGGCATTCTGTAATGAGAGAAGTTCAGATTTCTCTAGACACATTGCATACCTTCCATAGAGAAATACTCTTGTGGGAAGCTGAATTTCTAATACAAGCATCAAACAGGGAAGTGTAATTAAGCCTCATATCATAAGCAGAAAAAAAATAATTCTCTTAACAGGGCACAAACCCAAACAACTCCCTGATCCTTCCTTTTTATATGGCAAAAGAAAGAGAAACATTTCATCCTGCCAAAAACCAGAAAACAACAACAAAAAAGGTGTTAGCAAATGTGATCTTATTCCAGCAATGTCCAACCTAAGAGAACAATTTGTGCTTCTGCCAGTAGATACTGCAATTGGATACTATTTTGTGGCAGCAGAATTGTTGTAACTGCTGTGAAGGCACAGCATGCTGCTAAAAACCTGGCAACTTTTATGAATGCCATTTATATTACTGTAGGCTTTCTATAAACAGTGGCAATAAAAAGCTAAACTGTTTTAGGAATAAGATGCAGATATTAAAGATGAGCTTTTCTGCAACAGTAATGCCTTTTGGCAAGTGTGCTGACATTTAAAGAAAAAATAAAAATAATAAAAAGTATCTCTTAGAGATACAGACTTTGTAACTGCAGCCTCGAAAGCAAGCAGAACCCCTTCCCCAAGACAGAGCAGCAGCTGCAGAAATTAACAGAATTAGTTTTATTGCTAATCTTGCAAGACCATGGGGGCAGACCACTGCTCCCAGGTAGCAAAGGCATTTATTTTATGGATGAATACTCACAGGGGAAGGAGCAATTTTTGGCTGCCCTCTAATGCATGGCTCCACTAGGTAAAGCACAGCTTTACAGATATTTATGTTGACCCATTTGAACTCATATATTAAGAGTTTAAGACTAGTTTGTTTGTTTGTCTTTGGTTTGGAGTTTTGTTTTGGGGTATTTTTTCAGCTGTCACATTCTAGGGTTTTCCTTTGGGTCAGTGGACTTTCCAATGAAGACCTTGGAATGCTTATTTATGGGCATCACTCTAACAGGCCATCCTGATGTCACAGATATATATTGAAAATTAAATATGTATGTATATATATATACACAGTCACAGTTATATATTTGAAAGCTTTGAACTACATCATCTTTGTTAGTTTTCATCCTAGCCATAATTTCTGTTGCTTTCTAGGGTTAGAGAGGTTTCCTTTCAGTCAAGTTAAAAATAAATTGTCTCCAGAAGATCCTTGAGCCAAAAATGGCTGGAGGTTAAGGAACATGCATGATCTAGTTTTATATTCTTCACTAGTCATGTCCTTTTAGCCATCATCAGGGACTGGCTACTAGGCTTTGGTCTGAACTGTTGAAGATGTTCCCCTATTTGTATTTTCTTGCCTACTGGTGATGTTTTCCATCAAACAGCTGCTGGGCAAAAAGAAAGGGGAACATGATGGGAAATATCTTCTGGTTTTAAGCTCCAGGATCCTTTCATATAAGAACAGCTGTATACTACAAAATCAGTCATGTAGACACTGTTACACCTTGCAAGAATGATCCCTCTACCCCAGGAGCCCTCAGTTTTAAAGAGGGTCTGCAGAAGTCTGTTTTATGCTCTCCTGAGTGATTTAAAATATTAATAGAATCCCACTCATGCCTAACCACAGAGAATTTAGAAAATTTGATATATTGTGAACTTCTGGGGTACTTACAGCCATTTACACTTAATCATGGGCTAATGGAGTAGTGTGGGAACTGTGTGTGCAGCTTTCCCAGCAGAAAAATGTTGCAGATCCATTGGGCACCTGCTCCCCAGCCCAGCAGTGGGGCTGAGGTTTGCAGGAGCGTGTCTAAGATTAGGGTGTAGCTCATTGTCTGCAGCACTAAAATTATGCCTACCCAAGCTGTGTTCAGTGCCTGTTATTTATCTTACCTGGAGCAGGATAACAAGAGGCCATGATATCAGTGCCTACTCTCCTGATCATAAGCAATTATTTCCCCCACGTTGTAGGAGGCTGTGAATATAAATATAGTTAAATATAGTTCTACCCCTATTTCCCTATTGTTCCACAAAAGCTTGAATTCTCTCTGCTGCATTTGGTGTTAGCTGTCTTGCAGAGTTTGGTACAATATATAACACTCTTTTTTGAAAATGAGACTTTATTCTCCCTTCTATTTGTGGACTTCTGGTTTTCTCAAAGTTGTTCAGTATGAGAATAATTAGGGACATTGAAGCATGAAGTTTGAGGGAAAATGGGAAAGGAAAGCTGATTCACTGGCTGTGTATCACTTCTTTAGGGATGATATTTACTGAGCACTGAGATTCAACATCCAAGCTCTTTGCATTTCAATTCTCTAACTTCAAGGCTTTGTTTCTCTTGTTTGAATTGTAAGGAATCAGGAATCAGCATAGTGGAGCTTTTTTTTCGAAAATAATTGCTCTCTGCATTAAATCTGAAATATTTGCTTACAATGACTTTTTGAGTAAAAGTTTAAGCCCACATGAATTTGTGCGAATTGGGTGATACGACTTAAAAGGTTTATGAATAAATCTTAAGAAACTTATTTAAATCTTTCCTGAAAAATGCACAGATTTTTTTTTTTTTCTTTTGAAGCTAATCTCCAGTTTATTCATTAAATAAACGTTTCTGCAAATTTCAGTTGCTGAGGAAACAAATCCAAAAACTACCAAGAGTCAGGCTGCTATTAGTAGTAACATCAGTAATTAGATTTGCCAAATCTGTTTGACAAGAGCCTCCATAACCCTAACATCCTTTCCCAAAAGGGCTCTTACACTCAGAGCTCCATTAAGGTCCTGTGGGATTCTTTAGAAATCTGCTTTCAGAGCTAACTGAGGGTGGCTGGGCAGAGTGTGCCCCTCCACACACAGAGGTGTCATTTGGGCTGCTTTAGGGTCTGTGGGCAGTGAGCTGAGGGGTAGCAGGGCCTGCAGGGCACCAGAAGCCCTCTAGAGGAGCAGCTGGATGTCACTCAGCACATCCTGCACCTCTGGAATGACCTTAAACACGTTTTTATAGGCTCACAATATTGCTGAGATTGGATATAATCTAATTCAAATCCCATCATCAAAGTAGGGACAGCTAGGGCAGATTGTCCCCAGCCATGTCCAGTTTTTTCAAACCATTGCCAGGGATGGAGACTCCATAACCACCCTTTGTAACCAGTTCCAGTCTTTGTGTACCCACACACTAAAAAGGTCTTTTCCTGTATTTTGAGGTTTTCAGATGCCAGGGCAGTTTAGAATATTAATTCTGTTATGTCTATCCTGAGTGCTGTGGTCACCAGCCATCTTTCATTGACATATCCAGGTCCTTTTTTGAATAAGGGTAGGAAGTGCAGACAGCTGTGTGCAGGGCTGGGATCAACATGCCAATGACAAAAGATGTTTCAAACCAGTGTCCATTTAGTTGCTAAAATCAGTGTATATTACATTAAATTCACAGTGGTCAGATTCATGTGATGGGTAACATGATGTGACTTTAATGTATCTGATGCTGAGATTTCCTTGTGTCCCATCAGGACTCCTTATATTTCCCAGTATATGCTGGGATATTTAGAAGCACCCTGCACCTGTCCCATGGGGCAGAGTGTCTGGGAGGGAAAGGAATCATACCCATCCCTTTTCTGCCTCCACCAGGAGGGCAGGACCTGGGAAATCTCACCCGACTTCTATCCAAAGGAAGGAACATCAGCATCATATACATAATTTCTAAAATTTGCTAGTGGCATAAACATGTAGGGGTAATTCACAAGGCAGGGAGGAATCAGTTATGCTATAGGAAGGCACCCTAGGCAAGACCACAATGATGGAGCCTTTTGTGAAGAAATAGAAAAAAACAAACAGCTTTGCTATTCAGTGCAGCAGCCCAAGGATGTGAGTGAGCTGCAGGAGCTGATGAGTCTGAGGAGAGCAGGGCGAGGATGTGGAGCGAGCTCTCCCGCGGTCAGTGCCGGAGCGCAGCTGCTGCTGGCAGCACAGGCAGCACAGGCAGAGCTGCTGCTGACAGCACAGGCAGGGCTGCTGCTGTTAGCACAGGCAGAGCTGCTCCTGGCAGCACAGGCTGCTCCTGAGAGCACAGGCAGAGCTGCTCCTGAAAGCACAGGCAGCACAGGCAGAGCTGCTGCTGGCAGCAGAGGCAGAGCTGCTCCTGTCAGCACAGGCAGAGCTGCTGCTGGCAGCACAGGCAGAGCTGCTCCTGTCAGCACAGGCAGAGCTGCTCCTGTCAGCACAGGCAGAGCTGCTCCTGGCAGCACAGGCAGAGCTGCTCCTGACAGCACAGGCAGAGCTGCTGCTGACAGCACAGGCAGAGCTGCTCCTGGCAGCACAGGCAGAGCTGCTGCTGGCAGCACAGGCAGAGCTGCTCCTGTCAGCACAGGCAGAGCTGCTGCTGGCAGCACAGGCAGCACAGGCAGAGCTGCTCCTGTCAGCACAGGCAGAGCTGCTCCAGGCAGCACAGGCAGAGCTGCTCCCTGCTGCTGTGCCACCAGCCCATGCCCAGGGAGCCTCTGGAGCTCACAGGCCTCACCACACACAAGCAAATCCCTGTGTCCACCTGGCAGGCTGCTGTCAGACCTGAAAACCTCTCAGCTGAAATGCAAATCTGCCAAGGGACTGGGAAAGGGCCCAGCCCCGGTGGGAGCACTGGAAGGGCTGTGATGAGTGGGACCAGGGGCTGCCCTCCCTGGCACTGCCACCAAAGGGGTCAGTGTGGCTGTGTGAGCCTGGCTGCTCTCTGTGGGGGTGTATCCTCCTGCCTCCCTGCAATGTGAGGTTGCACATCCTTGCCTAGTCCCTTCAGCATCTCTGCAGAGCCGTTTGCCACGATTAATTTTATTTATTTTGAAGATGTTGGTATTGCTTTCTGCCTCCAGCTTCCTGGAGTGGCAGCAATTTTTGTGGATTTTCATAATTTAATGGAATTTATGGGTTTTTTGTTTGGTGTTACTATTATTACTATTATTACATAGCAGTGTAGCTTTGGGCCTGCTCAGAAGATCAACGCTCTGTCCAACACTCACCTAAAGCCAGCCACCAGCCATTCCCTTCCTGTCATTCTCTGCCTTTCTTTCATCTTTCTGTGACAGAAGCAGTGACAAAACCACATTTCACCCAATGGCAGGATAAGGAGGGTTGCAGTATCTCCTGCTCCAAGGTGGAGCTGCATGCCTGCTGAATGGAAGCAATTAACAACATCACTGTTGCTATGGTCTGAGAATTTTATTGTGTTGATTGGATACTTGAGAACTTACTGATTGTGTCCAGTAGAACAAAGCTGGGTGAAGTAAAAACCATACACATTAATAATTTGAGTCAAAATCTGAATATTTCTCTACTAATCATTGCAGATGTGATTGTATAAGCCTAGGCTATGGTTCTGCATTACCTAAGATAACATAGGACAAAATATGTCCCATGATTCTAAATCCTTGAGGACAGGGACCATGTATCTTTCTCTTTCTTCTAGAGACAAAATATGCCTCAAGTATTTAAGGACTTCACCCTATTACTATCTACAGGAGCTTCACCTTGTAGTAACACCTCACCTAGTAACAGCACACCATTCAAGTTTTGCTAGCATGAGCAATCACAAAAAGAGAATTTCAGAGCCATGCAAGTGGTGGTGGATTTTAAGCTTTCCCAAGAAGGAAAGTGGAAACCTTGACCCTTGGAACAAAATTATAGACTAGCTCAAATGGCTCATAATAAACCGTAGGCTTAATATCTGAAACAAAAAAAATCAATGTAGAAATCTGAATAATGGATATGTTTGAGGAACTCTATCCTCCCCAGTGATAAGCAAAAATAAAAGGTAAAATTTATCAGACACACTATTGGGAATTCATTGAAATCTGTTCTGTGGGAAGTGATGTGGGCAGATATCTTCCCCCTGCAGATCCATAAAGCAACTTTTCATAGAAATAATTTAAACTTGTCAATTCCATTGCTACCAAAAGAACTTTGCCAGTTTTTACAAGCTGGAGTTGGTGAAATTCTGCTGTTTGCTATTGCTAGCACTTGGTCAGTCCCTTTGAGTGGAATTTTTTTCTGCAGCCACAAGCAACTTGGGTCCTTCACAACAGGGATAAAAGCATTATACCTTGCAGTTAAAACTAAATGATTTTTTTTTCTTCCCTTTAGAGGAAGGTACGAAAATGAGAATTAGGTTTTTGTTGTCACATCCCTGATTATTTTTAATCCTTTCTCTTTATGAAAATTTTAGGAAACAAAAATTGTTCAGTGTAAGTGGGTGTCTCTATGAAGAAGAAAGATGCTGTAGAAGCAAAAACATTCAAAAAACTATTTATCCTCAAACAACCTGATTTTCAGATGTAATCCATCCCTCTGAGAAAACTTAATTTTGATTTGTTTGGCTTGAGGAAAAGCAGCCTTTGGAACTCCCTCGCTGGCTCTTTCCACTTGGGATTTTGCTACCATGGTTCCCATAAGATTTGCTGGCCATTTCTACAGATATCTGAAGTCTAGATCTGTTTTGAAAAGAGCAGATCTAGAGAATGAATTTGTCTGTTGAGGTGCACCTCATACTCTTTCTTTGCTTGAAGAAAATTTCCATTGAAGGATGAAAATAATGGGTTTTTTCTGTTAGCTGGCACCTAACCCAGTGTGATCTGTCTTGAGGTTGTTAGGATGATTCTGTACAATCTCTTGGCCTGGGTGACAGCTTGGAACAGGGCTGCAAACACAGAATATCTGTTCTGGTTTTGTTCTCCACATGGCTGATACTTTTTCTTCCTGCCCTAGAGAGATCCCACTGCCAGTATATGAAACACATTGCTGATTTCTTTGAACTTCATTTATTTACATTCTTACAAATCCTTTTTTAATCAGGCTATTTACTAAATTTGTTTTCTCCAGAAATAGCACAGCATTAACTTGTGAAAAATGACATTTCAGCTTGTGACATCTCTCACTTAAATTGGTTTCAAGTGATTTTGAGTAAATTTGTGATTACATTAAGCATGGGTTTTAAAAGAATATTTTGCCATCCAGTATTCCACATAGTAATGAGGTGGAAGCTCTTTCCATCTCACCTTCCTCTGGAAGTATGCAATGAGCTCAGTCACTCCAAGGACTAAACCATTATGGTTTTGCACAGAAGAATGAGAAGAGTTTAATCACAGAGCATTAAGAGGAAAAGATGATAGAAGCATGTCACAATAAATCCAGGTCCTAAAGGGCCTGTTAAGGGGAGAGGGAGGGAAGATCCCTTGTAATCTCTGTATATCTGACAGGTATCAGAGGGAAGTGTGTACCAGTGTATCGCTCAAGTGCTCTCTCATCCTGCTTTGGAATCTAAATTCCAAATTGTAGGATTTTATGCATTAGGTAATTTCTTCTCTGTTATAGAAAATAATGTTTAGAAAACTTAATTCAGCAGTTGAAAAGTAAACATTAAAAAATGAGAAAGAAATTGGTTGTGATTAAGAAGGGAGATTCTGAATTAAAATATTCATTTTCAAAAGACCGAAGAGAACAAGACATCAACATGTCTCCATTTCTCACCATGCAGGCAAAAAGAGGCCACCAAAAAGGCTAAACCTAAGAATTTCTGGTGTTAGGTGTTGCTTTCAACCCGTGTGTGGCCTCTGTCTGAGCCAGGAGTGATCCTTTCTGAGAGGTCCAGAAAGGAGATTTTTGCCCTTTTCTCAGCAGCGAGCATCGGTCTCCTCCCATGACGTGCAGGAGCCCTGGTGGAGGGCCAGCTCCTGCAGCCTCTGTCCAGGAGCAGGGTGGACACGAGCCCTGCAGGAGCACAGGTGGGAAAGGCTGAGGCTGACACTCCACATGGGGAGTGTTCCCTGTCTCCCGGACAGACAGACAGACAGACAGACACAGACAGACAGACAGACAGACAGACACACAGACAGACAGACAGACACACAGACAGACAGACAGACAGACAGACACTGCCTGAGTGCCCTGTAGCAGCAGTGGGGGGCAGTTCCCCCAGCCCTCGTGGTCCCAGTTAAATTAACTCAGTTAATCTCAGTCAAACTGACTGCTATTCAAGCTACTGATATTCTACTGGACAAGGTTTCAGCTGTGTGTCGCTCCATACATCAAGGATTCTTAAAAAAATTGTATCAAGAAGGAGCTGTAGTGTCTACCTGAAAATCTTGTAAAAGTTTCCAGATCCCAAGAGGTTATGAGAAAGCAGAGAAATGTGAGGGTTCTTTTAATAGCAACAAAAGTCTAGTTTGATTTTTATTGATTTTTTTTATCACTTCACTGTTCAATTTGCATTTATGTCACATATTCTGTCTTTTCTCCAAAATCACAAGGAATGCAATCTATTTGAAAAACAGTGAAAAGGCAAGAAAAGGAAAGCCAAGGCAGAAGTGTTAACTGGTTTAATGTTATTGAGCTTAAAACATCAAATATTTTGAAAGCCAGAAAGAAATGTTATGCTGTTCCCTTTGTTTGGAAAAAGAAAAAAAAATCCTATTTACCAACAAATAACTCAGTAATTTAAAAAATAAAAATGATTGCTAATTTAAAATAAACAAACAAATAATCACTTAGGAAAAAAATAGTGAATAGCAATTAATTCTTATTGCATGTGCCTGTGGTTATTTCTTCTTCTTTGTCTTTTTTTTTTTTTTCCCATATATACTCTTTTTATGAAATGATTGTGTTTAACTTGAAAGAACCTTAAAAATTAGTCACTTTGTCAAATAACCACATATAAGCACCAGGGAACAATTAGGCTGTGGTAATGCTTTTTTGTATGAGGATTTCTGCTTCAGTTTCTAGAAACCCTTGTTGCAGCTGTTTTTTGTTCTGATGAATCCATCTCTATCTTTCTTCTAACAGTATAACAAAAAGGCACATAATTTTAGACTTCAAAACTATTTCCAAACATTTAAGTTTGTTTTGGTTTGCTTTTGGGTTTGTTTCTATGTCCCTGCCTTTGACAAGCAGTCAATCTTCAGTACAAGCTTTATGATTTATAGCTCATACAACTGGATCAAAAATGCTTGTGAGGTTCAGGTTGTTATATCAGTCTTCTCCAGAACTACAGGATATAAATATACATAGAAAATTTAGGCTGAATATGGTAATAAAAGGCCACATATCTTGACTTCTGCATTTAGCTACTAAAAGGCAGGAAAAAACATTGAATATGCATGGAAATTTTAACTCCAAGCTGGAAACTTTATTTATCAATCCCCTGAAAGCCTTCTTAAGACTATTACAAGTGTGAACGAGCAGAAATAATACTGAAATCAAATGCTATTTGCAAACTCATTTGACAGGTGAGGCACTGGAAAGATTCTGAGGACTTTGCATGTTGGGAGAATCCATAGCCTCTACTAGCTTTGAGGCTTGATTTGCTCTTCTTTCTTCTTCCCATGCCACAGTGGTTCTGCTGCATTCTTGGGATCTGTTTCTTACAGAAAGGCTGGATTCTGCCCTCTTCCCCAGGCTGCACAGCTGGGTGACTGCTGCATGGTCTCCTGACAGTCAATAGGATGGTACTGGTGGGTGGCAAGGATAATTGTATAACTGGGATCACATATATTTCCATGCATTTTTTAAGAAAAATGAATAATCTGATAAGAAAAAGAAATCAATATAAAATTATCTATATTGACCGTTATTTGTTTGGGAGACATATCCCAAAATATGCTCACAAGAACCCTATTTCTGTCTCATTTTTCATATACAGTTAAATTGAGAGGGGTAACTAAATTGCTGTTCCTCTCACATGATCGAAGTTCAAGTGAATTTTCATAGTCGTGTAAAAGCTTAGAAATAAAAATGTATCAAAAATGTTCAAATATATTGGCATTGAGAACAGAGGGAAAAAAAAATCTGAAATTTGAGTAACAGCTTTGAAAATATGTATTTCTCATAGAGAAGTCCTGAGAAACATTCCACCCTGAAAGGCAAAGTAATGATTTGTTTCCAGCTTGCTCCCTGCCAGCATGTCAGGTACATATATTTGACCTCTTCAACAGGAGACCTTTTCAACCTAAAAAAATCTGGTTGGGTGCAGCAAATTGCTCTTGGGAGAGGCAATGAAGCTCAAGTGGTAGGAAGAAATTTACCATAGGCAGGTACCTTCACAAATGGCCAGAAACCAGCCAAGCTTTTTGTAATACTTATCTGAATTTCTGACAAATCTGATGGGACTTGGCTGGCCATTCCCAGCCAGTGCAAACTATTCCATGCTCATCCAAGATTTCTCTGGCTTGCAATGATGTTTAGGTGACTCATGTTACAGCAGGAACCTTCAGGGAGGAGAGTGTTGGAAGGTGGAAAGTGAAGAGGAGAAAGAGGCTAAATGTTTTCATCTGGAAGTGTTTGGAGGGTGTGCATGAGGTGGGAAACATTACTTCATACACCAGGCAGAACTGAGCTTGCTGGGATTCTGCTTATTTTAAGATATCCAAATTGTAGACGAGCTGAGTTGTTTTCATTAAAATTATTTAATTATATGAGTCTCAAAATATGTCAGAAATATAAAGAAATAAAGAAACAAAGGAGTCTGGGAATGAAATATTATACATTGATCATAAAGCTGTGATTAAATACTTTGCTGTCAAAATATGTCTGTGGACAGAATAGCTTTATTTACAGAACATGTTTGTCCAATATATTTAGATTTCAGTGTTTTCTTATATCTTATTTTTAATAAAAATACAGCTAAGAACAGAAAGAAGTGGTTTAAAAATATTTTTACTCAGAAGTTAATCTCCAATAAAATATTAAATTCTGTGAGTGCAGAGGAAATATCAGTGTTTCTTAAATAACAGCAAAAAAATAGATCCAATTCATATAAATTGGGGATTTTAAAACAAAATCTTATTTTTCCATTACTAAAAGTGTTTTCAACTTTGTGACTTTTAAAATTGAAGAGCTGTCAAGAAGAAACACCTTTAGGAAATGCATTGCATTTATATCTCTCTAAAAGAGGTTGAATTCAGAGTATTGATTTACGTAGAAAAAGAAAAAAGCCCTTGCAGGGTCTCTAAACCTTTTACTTTTTCAGCTTTCTAACTTCAAGGCTTTATTGTATAGCAGATTTACATCTGACATTTGGAGTAAATTTCAAGAGGTCTCAGAAGAACCTGAGCTCTACAAGCATGCAGTACCCTTTCAAGTCTAACAGCAGAGTTGCTCTAGTCCAGACCTGCATTAAGGAAAGCAGAGCTGAGTAATCTGATGTTCTCAGACTTCAGATTTGTGGGCTGTTATATCCAATCAGTGTAATCATTATAGTGTTATGCTCCAAAAAAATGCTGTTCTACAGCACCATCTCCGCCTCACTAACATAATAACAAATTTGTGGCTTCAGTGATGTGGTGCAGTTTGAATTACTTTGTATGGTATGAGTATACATAAACAAATATACTAATCTTTTAATGTAATCTCTTTCAAGTAGGAAAAATAGCAATATGTCAACTTATGCAGACTGTAAACCCACTAAGTCAGCTAGCAGTGTATTTTATCAGTCCTGCCTCTTCCTATGAGGCATACAAAATTTTGTGACCCTTCCAAAAACCCTTCACAGCCTTGATCTATTTATCCATAGAGGTCTCTGTGTCTGTCCATGTGCCCTCTTATCCAGAGTCTGCTCTCACACTCACCTGGAGTCAGCATTTAACAGAGGAACCAGACACAAACTACACAGACACAAACCTAGCTTGTTATTGTTTTTATTGAGAGCTTTCCCTTATCCATTCCCACTTCTCATTCACTTATTGTTGGACTAATCCCAGTGCATCTGAAGATTTTTCTTTGCTATAACAATAGTCTAATTTTTCTGTAGCTCCCAAGCCAGTATAGCTGGGCTGCAGATATATATGCTTCCAGGTACACAGTTGTTTTTTAATCCTTTTTCATTCATCTGAATTGTGACTCTGCAAAATGAAAAGACATATGTCTTGTTTGGGCTTCAGAGAGGGGAAATGCTATAAGAGAAGTAAGATTTTTTGGTGACTGTTTTCCTGGCCTCTCTCTCATTATTTTAACTGCATTACACTTTGGAGAAGTTTTGGTGGGTTTTTTTGGTGGGTTTTTTTGGTTTGGTTTTTTTTTTTTTTTTTTTTTTTTTTTTTTTTTTTTTTTTTTTTTTTTTTTTTTTTTTTTGTGTATCTGGTAATCATGAATCTGCAAAAATAGCATTTAGTCTGAAGTAATAAACAAAATAGTGTTTTCTTTTTAAATTTTTCTTTTTGGTTTTGATTTTTTTAGTCCTCTATGGCTGACTAACTCTCTAACTTTCCAACAGAAACATTCTAGATTTCCATGTTTGCTTGTTTGTGAGCCAAGGTGACAATTTTTTTCAGACTTGTATTTCAGCTGAAAAGGACATTCTTGTGTATTAAAACCGGCAACATGCATGGAATTTGAGGGGCAACAGAATGAAATATGGCAGAGCAAAGTGAAAGGACATCCCAAAGACCTCACTTCAACCACTGTGTTACTGCACACCTCAGTTTTCCTTCCTGCATAAATGTAGTATGCTGCTTTTCCCTTTTTGCAAATACTGATAGTATGAAGGCTCAAACACTTGCAAATCTGTGGTTTGGGGAGCACTGTGACAGAGCCATGTATTTTCTTGAACTTGAACCTTTTAAAATCTGAATAATATGTCCTTCTTGACTATAAAATACAGAAATGAGAGGAATGTTAGTTTTTATTACTTTTAAAGAACTTGTTTCAGATCAGGAAATATCTCTCCTGGTTGACTTGACTCTTCATTTGCAGGCTTTTCTTTTTGTTCTTGTGATAATTGCAATATTCAGTGTGCATGTGCATCTTTGATGAGTGGTCAGCTGATGTCTCAGTGTGCAGCAGAGAGGCAAGAGTCTTCCCTCTGCAGCAGACTGATAATTCGTAGATCTCTGGGTTATTATATTGGCATGCTTTACAAAAAAAACAAGAAATTTTTTTAAAATTACCAAAATCAATTACTCCTTTTATGATCACTGTCATGAGAATGACTAGTTGTGACTTGGGGGGGGAAAGAAATATCAAAAGTGAGTATCAAAACCATGATGCTTGAGGTGACGTAAGAAAGATTTGCTTTTATCCTGTTGTGATCATCTGTGGCTGGGAGCCTGTGTCTCTACTGGCAGAATATATGAGCAACAGGATGCTCATTCCAGCTGCTATGTGGGGCTGCATTTTCTTCCATCAAGACATGTCAAACCCAGATTACCAGCTGTCTGACACTGCCTTCATGAACAAAGAATTGGATCCTCCAGTAATTACTTTTACAGTAAAAAAAGTGACTTCTATGAGCCCCTTGTCAGGCCCAAAATTTGGATTAGAGTCACATTTCTAAGAGCTAAAGGGCTTACCTGAGATATGTAGGATGTATGCTGGATGTGTTCATAGGGATTAACAGCAAAATGAATATCCAGGTCCCACAGAAGCAAGCACAAAAACTGCCACTAAAGTCAGTAGAAGCTGGACAAGACTGCTAAAATTTTTTCTAAGTGAAAATAGTACATTTCTAGTTATACCTACAAGGAAAAATGTCTCTGGAGAATTCCTCCCTGTTAAATAGTGATGCAATATTTGGAGCTTTTGTATTTCCTTATTTCACATCCTGTATCTGATCTGTAGTTATGCACAGCCAGATATGAACTAGTTTTGGAGCCTTGTGTAACTTATCACTATGTTGTTTAGAAAGATACATTACTCTGTATGTTTAGGTCAAAGAGTTGTCTCACAGTTTTGCAGTGAGTGCAGTACATAAAAAGATAATGTAGATGTGAAAAATAGTGCAGTTTGAGGTGATTTCAAAGGGAAAAGGACTTTGTATAAATCACCAATATATTTCAAATGGTCTTCCTCTTATGCAAGCACAAAAATATCTAATGCCTTCACTTGGAATGGAAGAACAATAGAAATAGAAGAGTTTCATTAGTACTTCTTCCCTAATCACTCACAACAACCATCACCTACTGGGAGAAGGGATAAAGGAAGAATTCTAAAGCCCCTCAAAATAAATTGAAATATTTTAATACATTCTGTGGGTGTTGAATAATTTGGAGTGAGCAGTGAAAGGGGAGTGGCAATTTCTCTGAAAAACTTAAACTTGCTAGGGTAAGACCTAGAAC
Source organism: Urocynchramus pylzowi (assembly GCA_013397555.1). Classification (NCBI taxonomy): domain Eukaryota; kingdom Metazoa; phylum Chordata; class Aves; order Passeriformes; family Fringillidae; genus Urocynchramus; species Urocynchramus pylzowi. The sequence goes on from VZRH01003125.1 coordinate 858,044, forward strand.
AGGTGTCACTTTGTAAAAGTGCTCAGATCTCTTTCATGTTAAAATTTGGCTTGTTTTCACCTCAACACTCTTTGAAGCAAAGCACTTAATATGTCATTAAAACAGGAAAAAGGATAATACTTTTTTTCCTTGTTCAAGCTATCCTTATATAGAGTAGGTACTTGTTGAGGACAGTCCAGAAGAAGACAGTGATATAAAAAGCTATAAAGTGAGTAAAGATGAGAGAAATTGGAGGTTTCCAATTCAGAAAAAGAAAATTCATAGGAATTTGCTGTGGTGTTCCCTAAATGTAAAAATATCACTGAAAAAACAAAAAGAATAAACTTATTTCTGAGGATAATGTACTGAATTCAGATACCTGCAGGTTAGATTCACTGAGGAAAGATTTCTAGTAGTGGGAGTTGGGAAGCAGTCAGAGATTGCCAGGGTTGGGACACATAGGGTCCAAAAAAGTTAGAAAATGGCTGTCAGGAGAGTTGGGTAGAGAGAGTCTTTATCCTGTGTTAACTCTCTTATCTCCTAAATGAAACTAGTTACATCTGTTGACTTGCAACATAGTTCTCCTTGGAGCATTAATTACCTACCACCTGCCAAGACCCCAGATTTTAAACAAGATTTATTTTGTTATTATCATGTTCATCTTCAACACTCAATTCTATGACTGCCTGTGTGTTGGTGATCCAAATCCTCATTAAATCAGTGATTTCTAATTTTTTTTTAAATCCATGTACAAATCCCAAATCTTCTTTTTTATAAGTATTCACCCTGCAAATATGGAAAAGTAGTAATTTTGTAAAATGATCTTTGTCTTGCTGAGGTTACTGCTTGTTGGTTCTGGATTTGCTTGTATCACTGTTCAGTGCAGACAGTTGACCTGATTTTTATCAATTTATTCCCAAAACAACCTTTCATCTAAAATTCTAAAGTAATTCCCATTTAATTTTATACACGTTATTGTCTCTGCTGCTAAGCACCAGACAAAGTAAGATTAATCCTCTTTAAGAAGAGGAGTGGGGGGGGAGGGGGGGAAGGAAAAAATGTGCACTTGAATCTATTATCAGACAACATGTGTATTTTTCCCAAACTCTTGCCTCTTGCATTATGCAAGCTCAAAAATTATAATAGTATCTAATGTTTCCTAACAAGAATGGGCTGTGCCTAATGCATCAAATTATCACAGTGGCAAGATAGCAAAATTAATTTTTTTTCTTCATTATCTTCCATAGTGCTAAGTATTATAAATCCATCATGTATATGAATTGATCTGAATTCATGTTTTAATGCTTTATGCAGAAAATTGTCTCAGGTCCTCCAAAACACAAATTCATAAGCAGTAGTAAATTAAATTATGATCTTTATTGAACTGATATTATAGCCTCATGACAAGTTCTTTCAAACATGTTTTAAAATAATTTCATCTTAACTTTTGGCAAAAATTCAAATAAGTGTGGGCAATGAGTTTTCAAACATATTATTTAGAGCTTCTCTAAGTAGGTTTATTAAGCCCTGCTAATGAAAAAGACCATTCCAATCCTTAAATATTGAATTTAAAATTAAACATCCCTACGTTTTGGACAATGTTTTTTATTGGTTTTTTGGGGGTTTATTGTATGTGTAAACTTGATGGCAGTATTAAAAACTAGGTATGGAGGATAATTCCTATCTTATACTTCCTCTTTTTGTTGGAGGATAATTCATATTTTATACTTCCTCTTTTTGTTGGAAATTATTTTTCTCATAGAAGGTAATTGCCACAGGTTTCCCAGGCTCTCAGATGAGATCACCATATGATGCTGCCTTGAAAATAGGAGCTCTGGTCTCTAAGTCCCCAACACTGGCTCACTGCTCAGTGAAATCCCAGAAATTGTGATTGGAAATAGGATTGTGTATTTCAGATCTGCTTCTAGGTCTTAATTCAGTACAGGTGTCAAAGAACTTACTATTTTTATTTGACAATAAAGAAATGAAAAAGGAATACCAAAGATGAAGAAACAGCCATTTTTCCATTTCAGCTTATTAATGTGACAGCTCTTCAGAGGGCTGGACCACTGATTCAGAGAAGGAAACAAACTACTGGGAAACAAATTCTCTGTGTAGGTGTGATCTGACACATAACCAACATGTTTGTTAGTTCAAAGCTTGACATGGTATAGCTGACTAAAAAGGTCTTGGTGCATGCTCCATTTTTATTTAGGATGGATGTGGCTTTTGTGTGGGGGAGTTCCACTGATACTACAAGAGGTCAAAATTGACCTACAGAAAGGTTTCTATATGCAGCAGACCTGACATGAGCAGGAGAATCAGGACAGTTTGGGGGGTTTAGACTTGGAAGGGATATGATTTGAATAAGGTCAATAAATACTGGCAAGGTAAAAAGACTTGTGAAAGCAGACTGATGATCTGTATCAGAAAACTGTACATGGTGGAAGGAAGTTGAAGACTTTTGACTCTTTAATAAGGTCCCAGTGCCTATTTGAGACAAAAGGCATTTAATAATTGGAGCAATTCATCTAGAGATATGTTGAATTCTCCATCCCTGGAAATCAAAAATTGGAAACCATTTGAAAAGTAGATGAAATTAGAATTACAACCTTGATGCAGCAATGCAGACAATAGTGGACTCATATTGTCCAAAGCACAAATTCTCAATCAAGAGTAAATAAAGGAGTCAAAGTTATATTTATATTTAGGCTGTAATATGGAGGATGCTAGAGGAAATTATCAGCTGATATGTCAGTCTTTAAAAGTGGTGTCTGAATTGATACTTTACATCATGATTTGGCTTTGTTAACATATTAACTATCAGACTATTGTCTGGAATTCTTTTATGTTGGCCCTTTTTTTATGGTACAGCTTTCTCTTGATTTTTTTTTTCCTTTCCATATCCTGGTGATGTTTTATAATCATAAATAAATAAGAAATTAATTTTTAATTTGTTTGTTTTATTTAGTTGAAAACATAGCTTATGGGAATTAGTTCTCTAAAATTAAGTAAAAAACCAAATTGTTCTGATTCCTGGTATGATGTTTCAGAGGTTGAAATCTAATTTACCCCTACTAAGTACCCAGACCAGCAGTGACATATTTTCATATCAGATTACCTAAACATGGCAACTCAGCAGCTGAGAACTACCATAGACAAATGAGCCAAAATGTGGTCAGGCAGGTCATTTCCCTGAAGAAGCATTGCTCTGCAGCTTCATACTTCCTTCACTCCATGTATTTTTTCATAACAGGTTATCTCTTGTACTCTTTTGACAGATACTGCCAAAATTGCTGTTTGTGTTAAGTATAATAAATTCTATCCAACTCATAGTACTCTGGGACCTGTCACTAAGTCACTTAAAAATCCTTTGAAAAGCATTTTTTACATGAGAGTATTTGGGATTTATCAGAGACTAAGCAACCAAATGAAAATAAAATGTGTGACTTAAGCGAAATAATAACCTGAGGATTTCTAAATACCATAGTTATGTCCTTTATTGACCCCAGGCATGGGAAGCAGAAATACTGAACTTGCTGGGTGATCCCTTCAACTCTACTGGAATCCAAATTCCAGTGTAAAATATAACTTAATTTTAGAAGTGAATTTTAAAATCCATTTTCTTAGGAACAACACTGCTGGGACTGACCTTGAAAGATTTGTCTCTTTATAAACTCACTCTAAAACATCCTGCCAGTTCTTTTTTTTCTCCCAGTGCCTGAAGCTGAGATGTATTGATGTTAGTTTTCAGCATTATTATTTGTTCTGCAGAGTGAACTTATTGTGTAATTATATCTACCAGTAACAGCAGCAACCATCAACTGTCACCCAAACAGAATTACTGGGTGAAACAGTCCTCCACAGAAGACTCTTGCAGTTATTCTTGTGTTAAATCACACTGTCACTCCCAAAAATATCCCACAACCAGTTGTGTGCTGCATCCTAAGGGAAAGGGACCTGAAAATCACAATGGTTTCTAGATAAAACAGAAATGATGGCAGTATCATCCTTCCTTCAAACTCGTTCTGGGCTCCTGTGATCCTTGCAGAGAAGTGACACATTTGTGTGGTCCCTAGCAAGTGCTGATAACACCTTGCTTTCAGTATAAAGGTGCCACTGGGAAATCTCAGAGATAAGCAGCAGTTAAACTCAGGCTGTTTGTTGGAGGTTCACACGTGTTAGGTGTGCTATCCACTGGCATTTGGCCATAAGCCTTGCCTGTGATTGCTGCATCAATCAGTTGTACATCAAAGGGAGGATTGCCAGGTTTTTGTGTTACCTACCAGTGTAGTGCAAAAACAAACAAGAAAACCCAAACCATCATCAACAACAACAACAAAAAACAAACCAAAACCAAAAGAAAGATGTGGGAGTTGATTTTGCACTTCATCAGAGCTCTCAAATCTCATGTCTGCATGGCAGGTGTGCCAGCAAAGAGGCTCATGAAGGTGCCAGCCCCAGCCTGGCAGGTGATGGTGCACCCACCTCATGAGTGGGACACTCTCAATGGCAACTGGCCCATGGCTTTGGCCACAGGGAGCTGCTTGAGCACACACCATGCCCTTGGGGCAATACCTTGGGCCTCCTACTATAAACATGAGGCAAATTTACACCTAGAAGATACCACTTGAGCATATCAAAATGCTAACATAGGTATTCCAGCCTGCTCCAGGTGCCAGCTCTACTCGTTCACTGCCTCATACCAGCCCTGGATTTTTGCCAACATAAAGCATTCCACAAGTAGAATGCTCATGTGAGAACTGTTCCCCAAGAATTTTTCTATAAGTTCTTGAACACTGATAGCAGTGGAAGGCTCAGTGCACTCAGCATCTGAGTGCCATATAGAGCACTAATGAAATACTGAGCAAAACAATTCCTGTCCACAGTCAGACACCAGCACAAGTACTGGCAGCACACATTCCCTGTGGCAAGGACCTCGTGTACCTTGAAGCTTCCTGTCACACCAGATGCATACACTGTTCTGCTTTGATTTTATATGAGGCACTTTATCTTGTTCCTTCAGATATTTTCAGGGATGGGAAACTTGTAAGAATGCTTGTTGTTCTGTGTGATAGCAGCAGGGTTTTGTTTGCTTCCATGTACTTGAATAGCCTTAGGAGTTCACAAATGTGTTTGATTTGCATTGAGTGAAGAACCTTAGAAACTGATGGGAGGAGCAATGAGAAGCACAAATTAATACAGCAAGGAATTGGTTGGTGTGCAAATCTCTTTCATTTTTGGAAAACTAGGTGTTGTTTTTTTTTTTTTGTTTTTATTCTCCTCTGATGGCATATTCTTAAGCTGAGATCAGAGACAGATAGTTCAAAATATTTTGTAGAATGCAACAAAGATCTTACAGGTCCCTGGAGTTCATCCTTCATTCCAGAGAGGGTTTGAACCACAGGGTTTTGCAGCCAGACCCACCTGCAGGTGCTCTGAAGACATCTTCTGCATACAGCATCCAGTGCTCAATTTATGTACAAACATCTGGAAGCCTACACACTCCACTCCCTCATTTCACAACAAGGCATGGACAAGCAGTTCTTCCAGTGGGAAATTAAATGTAACTCTAGCCCAGTCTCTAGAGTATTTATTGACAAGTAGTTATTGACTGTCCTCTGGGGCCTTCCAGAGTCTCACAAAAGATTAAATAGGGACCTCTATCACGTCCTTGGAAATGCTGATTGAAAATGGTGGATCAGCGATTATGCTGAACATGGATAAAAAGTAGTCATCTATCACTGGTGGTTAATCTCTTTTTCAGAAAGGAGACCATATTGATCAGAATCAGAATGCTTGAAGTTAGGTACACTTTAAATGACAGTATTGGCACCTAGACATGCATCAATAAGGCTATTTTAATGTGTCTTATATCATTCTGCTCAAATTATTTCATTGGCTCTTCTATCATCCTTCTAAAAACTTATCGATCTCTTCTTTTCCTTTATAGTTGTTTTATGCCAGGGTGTTCTTTGTTGCATTTGCAATGATGATGCAGGTTTCCAATGCTGTTTTAATTTCACCAAGATTTTTGTTTGTTAAGTTAGTCTTAGAGTGTAAATAGGTAGTGAATCTAATGGACTTGCTTTCAGTCTGTGTCTCTCAGTTCCTGGTGCTGTTGTTGTTAAAGTAGTCTTACTAGGAAGTTCCAGGATTATACTTAAACTGTTAAGCAATGCTGAAAAAAGTGAAGGATAATTTTTTCTAGTTTTAGAGGAATGAGAGTAGGGTAATTTTATGCCATTTTTTACTTTCTTCTTTCCTTTTTTTGGTAATTAACTTCATTTCAAATGGTGAAATTTTCACCTTTTCAATCTTACTGCTCTTTCCCCTAATTAACATCAAGGACATGATGAGAAAATGTGCCTGTGTACAAATTTCAAATAGCCCTGAGTGTTAGCTAAGGGTAAATGTAAAGGGACTACTTCAGTAGATCATCACCTCTGACAGAACCCAAAGCAACTAGAAACTGTTGAAAAGGACATAACCCAATTTTCTACTTTGTTTGTTTCCTTTCTTCACAGTGAAAGGGCATATAAACACTATCAACATTTCAGTCTCTGGAAAATGTCTCCAAGACTTCACACAGGAGATGAAAAAGTGCTGAACCTCTCCTCTTGCTGTATTGGCAATATCTTCCTGCAGCCAAAGGTCATTCATAGTAAAAACAGGGGCTGGCTGAACGTGGCATGTTTCATAGGTCAAGCTGGCATGGAATACATTATTCATTTTGCAATGAAAGTTAGCCTTTTTTTGTTTTTTTGCTCCATGCTGGTTGAGTGAACATGCTGGAACTGTTTTCTCGTTTGGCTTGTTCCATTTAAAAGTCCATTTGTAGATTTCTCTTCAAGGTAAATATGTATAGATCATTAAACATACCCTGCAAACACCATTGTTAATAAAAAAGCCTGCTTGATTCCACACACAAAAAAATGTTTTGCACATAGGCTACACTCCTTGTATGCAAATATGTGAAGGGAGTACACATTATTGACATTACAGGAGAAGCTTGACAGATTACTGCTCTGGACCTGAAAAAGACCTCAGAACTTACTATTTTTAGGGCAAAAGAATTAAAAGAGTGGTTCACATTTCACCGTAAGTGCTTGAAGAGGTGGGATTAGTCTTTCTGTCACTGGGAGATTCACAGCTAGCACAGTCTGTTGTAGCTAGAACCTGCAGATAATTGGGCTGGTAGGACACTGGTTGCTCATTCTGCATCAGTTCAGACAGTAATCTGCACTGTGGCAGAATGGCAAAGAGTCAATATGACATGTGTGATGGTATATCGTGCAGCAAACTAGGAGTCTTTGGATATGAAGTAGGTTCCAGTGTAATTTTCAATCTGCTCCAGAGTTGCTTTTTGAAGAAAAAAAAAAAAGAATATCATAAAAAAAAAGAAGAGTATTCAGCCTTCTACTTTCTGTGCCATGTAACTGAATATAATATTGAAGGTAATTTCAAACAAGCATTTTGGCAATCAGGACCATATGCTCTGTAAATAGTCCATCAAAGTCAGAATGCTAATATGAGTTGTTGTTTGCTGCTGCTGCTGTTTTTCCCAGAAATCAACCTTTCATGCAGAGTCTTGACAATTTTGAAGAAATAAGAAGAAAGCACAGATTCTGTAACAAGTTCCATTTTAAGAGCTGTTTCTTTAATCTGTAAAACAAGTCATAACATACTCTGGAGTTATGTCTTTTAAATTAAACATTTGGCAAGATGCTGTGCTAAGGTACTCCATGATGGTAAATGAATAACAAATTCTCTGGGACTGCCTTTGTAATTGGATAAGCAGACTTGCATGCCATCTCAAAGACCTTAATTTACTACATTTTGTATTGGATTCAGTCATGAGCTGTCAATTATTTGTGCTGTGGGTTGTTTTTCTTGTTCTCTTAATTGTTATCTGTGTCTCAGCTGTTGTCTAGAATTTGTGACATAGTTGTAAACTTCTGGCCTTTTGGAAAAATCCTCATTGAATCAGCAGTTTCTGCTATGTGCTTTCAGGCTAGATCCTTCTCAGCACCAAAGGTGTGTGTGTGTTGGTGTTTCTTTATGTCTGTTGCACATCCTAAAGTCTTCTCCTGCTACAGCTGCACTCATTTCCCTAATCCACTGTGCTTCCACCTGTTGATAACTTTTCTCTTGGAATTTCTTTTATAAAGGCAGAAATTTAAATCCACCAGTGACTTTAAAGGAATTGTTATCATATCATTGCTTGTCTCCTGGTAATGGGCACAACAAATTGTACTTTGCCATTTCTAATGCCCAAAAAGCAGCTTGCTTTTCCTTACCATTGTTGTCATTATCAGTTGTTTGCTAATCATAATCTCTTACTTCTTGTAATGGTTCCCAAGCAAACAAGGCCATAGGCTAGAAAAGGGCAGTTGTTTTGCACAGGCATTGTTATTAATCTACACAGGCTGCCCTAGCCCAGGGGCTGGGCTCAGTCCATCCTCTCCGTGTGCTTCCTCTGGGAGTGCTGGCAGTGATGAGCCTGAACTACAGGGCTTCAGCCCTCACTTGTTAGTTCTTTCCTGTGCTGACAAATCCTATGACTGCCTGTCTAATGCCAGAATATCTGGGAAAGCACAGAAGGACCTTTATATTGAGAATTTTCATCTCCTTTGAGCAGCCTTGCGTGGTGAATGCTCTATACTCCTCTGCTGCGCTCTGACTTGGGTCACCAGCTGTCCATCTCCTCAAAATACTGTTATCAGTGAGGGAATACTGCTCATGTGTAGCTGTCACTGCTTTGTGCAACTGCTTCAGGGTTTACAATCTACACGTGCTCCAGCTTTTCAAAGCTTCAGAGGAGTCTTACCAAAAGGTGTGGACCACCTTCTGGTCTGTTTACCTATATACCCTGGCCAATGACTTGGCAAAGATGCAGTTCAGGAAGATTCCTGTGATCTGGATAGCACTGAAGTTGAGGAAAGGAATCCTGTTGCATAAACATTTGGATTAGGTCTCTACTGAAGAAGATCTTCAGCTGTACAAATGAGTACCAAAGTTTTTCTGTTGGCAAAACATATTGTAAATCCCTTGTTGCTGTCATCTGTAGATGCTGTTCTACAGAAACAAAATGTAGATTGTTGAACATGCTTTAGAGCAGAAGTCTTGGGATAGACTTCAGACATTTAGACAGGAAGAGGATGAAAAGACCCATGTTGTGGGATTAGTTCAGAGTGTGTGACAGACTTTATCACATTAAAAGGCAGAAAAGAGTATCACAGATTTCAAGGCCCAAAGATGATGTTTTGATCCCATTATTTAACCCTTCTTGTAATGTAGGTCATGTAGTCACCCATTTGTTTATTGTATATGTTTATCATCTATTTCTTAAGCTGCACAGATGTGGATTTGGGATAAGAGGTGCAAAACATCACATCTAGGTGTCTTCCTCTGTTGCACCAGAACTTCACTTACTAATGAAGCCTTTCTCTGCCTGTGGCTACCCAGCCTTCTGTGCTTCTCTTTATGTTCTTGTATATCTTTTCCATTTCTACAAATGGGTAGAAATCAAAATGCACAGTGACTGTATATCATTTGCATACTATACATACTGTAATTTCTCCAAAGGTGACATATTGACAGCATGTGTAAGTTATTTATCTACAAAAGGTGTGAGCTGAGTTCCAGAGGAGTCTGAATTGTTAGGAAATAACTCCCCCTTCAAACACTCACCAGCTGCTTGCCTTTTCCACCGAGGTGTTTGCATCATGTCATCACCTGACATCATTTGCCCTGGAGGCTCCAGGAAGGAATAAAATGGTTGCCATGTTAATTAGAGGAGAGTGATAAAACCTGATGTTTTATTTATTTTCTTGAAGAGGGATTTGTGTTTCTTATCTTGTTTTATGGTAATATTTTATGATTAATTTTTTGAGGTTTAGCTCAGAGTCAGTTCTCCTGAGGAGCAAGGGATACAGCAAATTACAAAGGCCTTCAGTGTTTGAGATTTCTCAGTAAAATTAACCCACCTGTGACTGCAGTTAATTAACTGTCATCACATGCTCAAGGACCCTAACTTAGCTCCTGATAGAATTAGACATGTGCACTGTTAAAGCATTTATCTTTGATGACTGAGATGGAATTGCTGCTGTGATAAAAGCACTAGTTTACAAACACAGCAAATACCTGACAGTTGCAGCAAGTTGTGCCAGGAAGGAAACAGAGTTGTCTATGTCCATTTGACAGAGGTTCAAGATCTGAACATCTTTGTGGATATTGGCTCACAGTGATTCTTTTGCCTTTGGAGTAATTGGGTTTTGGCAGAACTCATGGAGTATGGTTATTGCATTTCTGTAACTACAAGGATAAGTCTGGATATAAGAGTGACCCATGGCAATTAAAAGAACACAACTCTCCTCTTGGAACAGAGCTGGTCTCGAAAGCCAAGTAGACAGAGAAGAATAATTGTGGGTTATTTTGGTCTCAGATTAGTCATAGTTCAAGTTTAGTCTTCAGACTGTGCTGTCACACATAATGAAACCTTTGTTGAAAATCAAAGTTTTAATCCCTTCCTTGTGAATTCCCAGTGGAATTATTTAAAGAACAAAAGGCAAAGACCTGACTTCTATGGATATTTTGCTGTACAGATCCATTTTACATGAATAATTTGACTAGACTAATCCACACTTCAGTCTTGGTATTTGTATTATCTTCGTTTTTAGGCATGCATGTGGTATCACCTTTCTAAAAACTGTGTATAATTCAACTAGAAGATACAATTTCCAGAAACATCTATAACACAAAAGAAAGCTTAGGTGGTGTCCTGGTTTTGGCTGAGAAAATTTCCTTCTTAGCAGCTGGTACAGTGCTGTGTTTGTATTTAGTATGAGAACGGTGTTGGCACCACACTGATGTTTTAGTGGTTGCTAATAGTGCATGCTCTACACCAAGGACTTGGCAGTGTCTTGTGATCTGCCAGTGAGGAGGTGCTCAAAAATCTGGCAGAGAGCAGGGTCAGGACACCTGACCTAAACTGGCCAAAGGGATGTCTCATACCACAGAACACCATGTTCAGTGTATAAACTGGGGGAATGGGTGGGGTGGCACCAGCTGCTGCCTGGGGACTGGCTGGGCATCCATCAGTGGATACTGAGTGGTTGCAGTGTGCATCACTTCTTTTCCTTGGGTTTTATTTTTCTCCTTTTCATTACAATTATTTTCATAATTGTCATTATTGCTATTGTTATTGTTTGTTTTATGTTGCTTCAATTATTAAGTTGTTCTCATCTCCATCCACAAGTTTTGCTTTTTGTTCCAATTCTCCCCACCAAGGAGAAGGGAGTGAACAAGAGGCTGCATAGCAATTAGTTCCCAGCTGGGGTTAAACCACCATGGGTGGAGAAAAATAAAGTCCAATAAGAGAAAGACCATTTAGTTCACACAAACTTCAAGCACAGATTTAAATCAATTGTTGATTGGGGCTACTTGAAGCGATTGCAATATGAACCACAACAAAACCACTAATATTTTTCATTAATTAGTATCACATATCAACAAAAATTCCTCTGAAAAACACTTTTCTTCTTCCAGATTTTTACTGTATTTTGTAGTTTATACTGAAAAAAACTTTTGGGTTTACCTTTAAGCTCTTTGCCCTGGCTGTGATTTTAACAAGAAGGGTTTTTTTAATGCAAATAGCATATTATTCACATTTTTTCAGTGTCTTGTGCTTGATTACATTATCAGCTTGCCTTCTGTACTTGCTGTCTTGCTGCTAATAATGTTACAGATCATATAATGAAGTTAATAATGAAAGCAACTGTGTCACTTTCATCATCTGTACCACCAGTGTACACAAATTAATAGGGACTTCTGCAATAATTTTGGAGACTTGATAACCCACCATGTGTGAGAGGCTTAACCCATCAGGTGTGCATGCTTTTGGTCATGTTGCACCATTCTTCTCCAAGTTCATTTCTCACTGAGAAAAAAAGAATTTTCATACTGTTTCCTAAGGTTCTAACTTTAGATTTTATTGAAATTATTTGCAAAAAACAAAACTAGTCAGACCAAAAACAGTACAAAGACACATTTTTTTCTCTAATTGTCACAGATTTGAACAATATGTTCTTGCCTACAATTAAAATGCATCACTTTACAAAGCTGTTTATGCAGCACGTGAATTACTTGGAATAAGTTTCATTATGGTGATTAATATGCATGACACTGCATCACAATATGAAACCTATCAAGCCTGGTTTGTTTATTTTATTGTTGTTGTTGTCATTCTTTTGATAGAATGCTATTTAAAAGCAAAACCACCCCCACCAAGAAGATATCTGTGTCTTTTCAGAGGCTCAATCTCAGTTCATATTTCCAAGATGCAATCATGGTTTTGAAAAGCTAATTTATTTGCATAATACCTTTGTTACACACACTTCATAAGGAGCAGTTGAGTTTACAATATATATGGGAAATAATTTTCACACATTTGGAGTTTTGAGCTTTATGACAGGCATTGTAGAGTTTCCTTAGAAGACCTTCAGTTAAGGTTGGCTGAGGATACCTACCCAAAGACCTGTGACTTGGGTTTGCATCTGAATAGCCCTGACTCCAAGTGAAAAACAATTTCAGCTGGAACTGCCTAGATTTGCTTCTTTCTTCTCAAAGCCTTGTTGTGCTGTGAATGTCCCCATAACCTTGACCCCAGTGTGTATTTATATCCTTTTGAGAAACTAGGAGGGATCCAAAGTATGGCATAAAGCATAACATCTAGGGAGTTTCCAGTTGGTGTGAATTTCATTTAAAATGTTCCTGTGAGTTTTGGTGAAAAGCACCTCAATAGCATTATACCATAAAAATCTCCTCATCAGTCCAGTTTCCACAGATGTAACCTAGTTAGATTTCTGTAAAACTTTTAATGTTTTTCTATAAGAAAAAATTATTGACTGGGATTAAAAGGAACAGAACCACTCAAAGCCAGGAAAAATACGTGAGAAACTGATATGCAACTAAGGAAAATATTGGGTTGAAGGAAGCTTTTCAATTGAGGTCCTCATCTTGCTTCATAGGCCCATCACACTTTTTGTTGTGACCAGCGTAATGCACAATGCTTTTGAAACATGTTACTATTTCAAAGGTAAAAAGGATGCCAATAAAGAGTAAGGATCCAGGTATCATACAGAATTTGCTGAGTGATCTTGAGGTCCTGAAGTAATGGAAAGAGAAGGTCATGCATGACAGAACTAATAAAAATTTTTGGGCAGTATTTAGCATTAGGAGGGAAGGAAAATACATTTGGTGTTTTGCTTAGTCATGGTATGACACACCTATAGAAAAAAGAGAATTATCATTCTACTGTGTCTCAGTCACAGTGTTTACAACAGAAATAGCAAAGTATTAGCAGTGATATGCAAAGCCTGTACAGTTTTTAATTCCTGTATTGTGGTTGTGTGACAAGTGGGGGCTACTGTTTCTGTGAGAAACTGCTTTGATCTTCTCTGATGTGTGTTTGAGTGAATGCCAGATGGCTCCAAGGTGGACCTGCTCATGGCCAAGGTCTGTCCCTATCTCAAGCCACAAGGTTTTAGTTTTTATTTTCTCTCCCCTGTTCAGCTGAGGAGGGAAGAGACTTTGGTGNTTTAATTCCTGTATTGTGGTTGTGTGACAAGTGGGGGCTACTGTTTCTGTGAGAACTGCTTTAATCTTCTCTGATGTGTGTTTGAGTGAATGCCAGATGGCTCCAAGGTGGACCTGCTCATGGCCAAGGTCTGTCCCTATCTCAAGCCACAAGGTTTTAGTTTTTATTTTCTCTCCCCTGTTCAACTGAGGAGGGAAGAGACTTTGGTGGGTATCGTGTTTCCAGACACAGTCAACACACTGTAATTCTTTATATACTTCTCTACTGATTTGTGTAAGAAAATTATTTGAAATTGAAACAAGTGCAGAGAAAAATAAAGAGATATTATAAATGAGAATTAAAGAGTATTTTTCTTTTTTAACCTAATAAATTCAGGTCTATTCCTCCTCTCTCTAATTTTCTCAAGAGAGGGAACCTGAAGGATGGATATCAGATAAAGGGCAAGGTGGAAAAAGAATAAAGTACATATAAGTTAATTATGTTGGAATTATATGAACAAACCCCATATTTTCAGAGCTATGATTTGGTATCTTCTATGAAATGATGAGAAACCTGCCTATGTAAGCAAAGATCAGCACACTACCTTAGGGGTAGGAATTAAATGAGGTGCCAAAAATTGACAGGACCTTGATAGCCTGTGCAGGGCCTGGTGACTCAGCTGGATCCTGCTAGCCTTACACATGCCTCTCTCCCCAGCTGAGTGTCATGCTGTGAATGTGACTTTCTCTTGAAAACTTTCATATTTAAGACTCACTTAAGAGTCCATCCTACCATCAAAACGAGATGTGAGAAGGGATATTTCTACTACAGATTGTTGCCTTGTAAAATTTTGTGCTTCTGAATTAAACAGAAAAGATTGCTCTTGGTAGAGCAAGTTCCAAAGAAATCATAAGCATGTTTTTGTTTCTTTTGGTTTTGATTTCTCCTTAGAAAAACAGTCAAGGGAGTAGAGTATTCTTAAGGAAAAAGAAAAAGTAAAGAAATTGAGGCATTGAAATGACACAGCTAGCATTGTCTTTGTCTATAAATGGTGCCCTGGGTTTCAAAACAACTCCTTAAGTCCCTAGGTATCCAAAGGGGGAAGATCACTCTGCCCAGCAGAAGGTAGAAGTGGTGATTTGTATTTCTTTTCCTCAATAGCATAGTTAAGCTCTGGTACACGTCCACTGATATACAAGAAAGGTGAACTGTCAGGGTGTTGTGACTCACTAGAAATATCTGGTGTCAAATCTTGTAAGACTAAATAACACAGAATGTATTAGAGGCTAATAAACAGCCATTAACCACCCAGCATTCAGATTTACCAATTACCACACTGTTCTAGGCCATGGACCTGCTCGCTGTGGCTGACAACATCACATTAATGAATCTCAAGTCTTAACCTCCTTGAATTCATGAATAACAATTTGACTCCATGTAACTTGATTACTACGAAATGGAAACTTTAGTTGAGTCTAAACAGTGGTTATGAGGTTGAGATGAGAGAAAGACAACCCTACTCCATCACTGGTAATTTAAACTTGCATGAAACCCAGCACCTGTCACAGTGATAAATGGGTTTTCTTGTTATCTTGCTGTCGGTATCATTTCCCAGTCAGATCACTATCAAACAGCCAGACAACACTGTGGAAACCAAGGTACAATTGTCTTCATTTTATTTCTCTTCCAGAGAAACGGATAAAGGTTACAAGATGCTTATAAATGTGATTGATTTCATTTTCTTTGAGTCATTCCCAGAACACAGTTTAATTTACTTGTATATGCAAATGTAAGGTTTTTATAGGCACCACAGAAGAGAGAGCTGCTCATTGTTTACTGATGCCAAGCTAAAGCTGCAACCACCCTGAATCAGGAGATGCCCCTGTGGGTTACAACTTTCAAACTCCATTTCACTGTGTATGATTAAGAGAAATAAATTTTTAAATCTGTTTTGCTTTAGATCAGTGCCTCAAAAATTTAAGTGTCTTCAGCCTGAGGAATGAGACTGAAAGTGTAATGTGGACAAGCTCCTTCCTTGCAACTCCAGTGTGTTCTTCTTCCAGGCAAGTTTTTTTTTTTTTCCTTGACTCAATTTTTTGATAATGTTTTTTCTTGTTTTAATCTTTTACAGAAAAGATGTAGAAAAATAAAGGAAAAAGAAAGGAGTGAACCTCCAATATTTAAAAATATTAAACTTGGAAGAATTGTCTATTAAAGGACATGTCTGAATAGACAATCACTGTGCTCATTTCTCAATGTAGAAACTGTGCAGAAGCTGTCACCTGGTATCTGTATGAATAAAGATCTAGCTGATGGGTTTAGGATTAGCTCCATAATACTGCAAAGTATTTTTATTCTTTTACAACTTCAGTGCCATCCATCCAACAAGATGATAGTAAATTTTCATTCTCTTTTGCTGTGCTGTGTTTCTAAAATATATATTTGAATGTTTATGGATTTTCCTGGAAACTGCACAGAATAGCTTGTAAACATGGAATGAGCCATAACCTCCAGAGGTTAGGCTAATATTATGGATTTCTTTTAAGTTGTAGCTGATTTTCTCTCTTTTATAGAAAACTTGAAACAAGTGCAAGACTCAGATTCTTTCTGTCTCTACCTGCTGCTTTTCCATATTCTCTCCCTAGAATTATGCAAGTAGCAGACTGTAGGTTGGTTGTTCCCTGTTGAAACTGTCTCTGTGTAGAAAAAATATTTGTATTACTTGATTGTGAAATAGGAGGTGAGAGGAGCGACAAATTTTGCCTGACAATTAACAGGCATTTGTGTCATTTATTTAAGCAGGTACCTTTCTGTCATTTCATGAGAAAGGTACCTGCTTTTAGAAGATGCTATAAGAAGTGGTTCTGTCTTTTAGCTGCTGGTAAAAGAAGTAGCAATCCTGGAGAAAGGAGAAGAAGGACTCTTTTTAAGAGTGGCAACAGGGTTGTTTGTGTGCTGAAGAACAAATAACCCAATGATGTGTCCTCAAGACAGTCTCCTGTGAGGGGCACAGCCCAAGGCTGGAGAGGTGTTGGCACTGCTTCCCAGCAGAGCTGTCCTGCTGCAGCCGGGCCAGGCAGGAGGAAAACGCAGCAGCAAAAGTCGGAAGCGGAGATGGGGAAGTGACGATGTAACAACGTGGCAATTGTCAAAATGTTCCACTGTAGAACTTCTCTGAGATGTGAAATCGAGCTCTGTCAGCTAGAGCAGAGAATAGAAACCACTTCTTGGGTGAACCTTCATCTGTTAAGTCTCTGTGTATCCAGGGCAAGTACGTGATACTTCTTCCTCCAGTTAAGTGTGGAAAGGACTGAAGTGTGCTAAGCTCTTTGAAGAAAAGATCCTGCAAGCCAGCATTTCAGGAGCAGATTTCAGGCTTCTTTCTTTCAGGAAGGGGGGTAAAAGTTGGTTTTGTCTTCTCTTCTATTGCATACTGGTTAAGTGTAAGATGCTCCTCCTCAGCTGCTGCCTGCTTTGGATACAACCTCCTTTAGATACAACCATCTGAATTTTCCTTCAGTTTGTGCACGGGTTCAAATCCAGTTCCACTCTTAAGCTACTGTACTTCTCATTAGGTCGTTAGTGAGGTATTTTACTTGATTAAGAACAGTGTGCTTTATGATGCTGCATATGTCATCATAAAGAATAAAATCCTTAGGATTCTTACCTGTTTCCTCAAGTTCCCCTTTTATCAATGCCCAGGCAAAAGAGCTCATGACTCTTTGGGTTTAAAAAATGGAACCTAGCTGGAAATGTGTAAAGTTTTGTATTTATTTAAGTTGAATGTCATCTTTTCTTCAAAGAAGGCTAAGGCGGCAAGGAAGAAAAGTACAATTTATCCCCTGTATTGACATTTGGGTTTGGAAACTACAAAATTACATGAGCTGCCCCTACTATTAATATTAATAAAGTTTAAAAAAATCCTCTCACAAGGGCTTTGTGTTAATCTTACATGATTCAGCTCCTGGCTGCATAATGAAGATCTTACATATTTAATAAGCAAATTGAAGTAGTCCCAAATGAGTGAACAACATAGCTGTGTAAAAGGAAATGGGGCGGGGGGGAGGGGGAGTTCTTGTTGGATGAGGTGGCTGAAAAAACACTGATCTACCAGCATTTTTATGTCTCCTATCAAATGTCATTGTGAATTGAAAATGGAATGTCTGGAAAAAATAAGCAGCAAGTTTCTATATAACCTGATGAATGTAACTCCATTGTTTCCACAAAATCATATTAAAAAGGTCATCACTCTATGTATGAAAATACCAAGGCAGTTATTCTATTGCTCTTTCAATTTGGAATAGGCACTTGAATATCATCAAAGAGAAATAGCTGATATTCTATAATTAAAAGTAGATTTTGATTCACAGTGGGGAAGCTGATAAGAATGGATCCTTCCATGCCACTGATGTAGACACACATCTTACTCAGGAATAAAAGAAACTGTCTGGAGGATGAAAGGAAAATATGATTAAATTAAAATGTCTGGGGTATAGAAATGTGCATGTGAAAAGAACTGAAAAATTCCCCCTTCTTGTGGTGTTCTACAAGTAACTCCTTTGGGTAAAGCCTTTGCCATAGCAACAGATAAAACCTTTATGAGGTGCAAAGTTTTAGCTAAGAAAATGAAGGCTTTCCATTCCAGTTCAGTTGATTTCTTGAAATGATAATAAGTCTGGCATAAGATTATCATCAGTTTAAAGATGCATTTTTAAAGACTATAACAACAAAGAGTCTGTGGAGCTTTTTCAAAGTAAGATACACATGTGTTCTGCTGGAGATGGAGAGAAGAAATCAGAACTCAAATGAACTGTGGCTGTGCACACTGTCCTGTTACCTGTTCCTTCTCTTTCATGTTTCATCATTTTTGATATCTTCATTGCTGTCTTTGCTTTTAGCCTCTCTATGTCTTGTACATTCTATATTTTTAACTTTTTTTTACAAATAGTTACAAATACAAGGAAGCTTTGGGAAAGATCTCAACATTAGGGTGTAACTTTTCCTTGAACTTCTGCTGGCTCAGTTCTTTGCATTACACCCCTTTCTACCTCTCACTGTATTGTCTCTTTCTTCTATGGAAAATCAGAGATCCAGGCCTTCCCTCATGCCTTGTTCTTGATTTTGTTTTTCAGTCAGCAACAGCTCTCCATGACACCTGCTCCTTCAATAGGCTTTTGCTTCTGTTCACGGTGAGGCTCTCAATGCCTTTTTTTTTGCAGCATTTCAGCTCTTGCATGTTCTCAATATTGCCTCTCTGGATAGTCTAAAATTTAAATTGTCTCATTATGTGCATTCTTATGAAGGCTCCTAAAAGCAGAGCTACCAAGGTTTTCATTATATCATCATCCTCTTCACTGAAGGACCCCTGGCTCTTCACAAGATACAGGCAGCTATCTCAGAGGATTAGGGTGACTCATAAGAGGATCCTCTGATTGTCTGACAGCGCTGTGAATTTCTTGGCATTTGTGCTTTTGGAATTTAAATGGTGTCAATTATACCTTCACGTGCAGCTTTTCCTCAAACTATGCCAAAAAACATATCTTGCCTTTTTGCCTCTACATCAGTTAGCAGAGTGGAAATTCTCTGAACACTTAAGCACCCCCTCCCCTTTTCAATTTTTTGTGCCCTGGGCTTCGTAGTTATTTCCCTTCTTTTGTCCCTTTTTCATTCCTCCTTGCATGAGGGATCTGTCCTGACATTGTGGGACTGGGATTGCAAGATTAGAATGGAAATGTGTGAAATGGAAACCTCTGTCTATCACTTTGCAATCAGCACTTGCACTGCTCTTTTCTGGCTGCTATCAAAACTCTGAGTTACTCTTTTACCTGCTGGTTTGCTTTTATTTTTTATTTTTATCATCAGCTGGGTCTTCAAGTGCCTTTTGAAAGCTGGAAGGGCAGCTGAGTTTCCTCATCCTTATCTTTGTCTTGAACACAGCTGCTCAAGGTCTCAGAAGTGTGGGACTAGAGAAGGATTGAAGTGGGGATCAGCAGCCAGGGCTGTGCTTTGGCACTGTGTCAGCAGTGGGTTGTGATCTGTGCTGAGGAGGATTCCTGCTGCTGCTATGGGAACAAATGAACCCTGGGGAGAGCAAGGCAGAATGGGGCACCACCTGGGGTCATCTCATCACCCCACTCCTTGCATCACCTTGTGACTGAGGCCTAAACTGCAGTGCTACCCTGGTCTTAAACTGTTCTGTGGAAAATCATGCCACAGGAAGGAGAGCCTACCTCAAAAGTAAAATAAAATTGTTAAAATGGAAAAGGATGTTTTCAACAAAAAAAATTCAGCCATTCCAACTCAAGACTTTTCTTCTTTGCAAGTGACAAAATACTCTATATTCACTTTTTTTTTTTTTTTCATAAAAACCTTGAGGTAAGTGATTAAACTTACTTCTCAGAGTAATTTTGGTATTAAAGCACCTCGTTTACTGCCTCTGGCACTTCATTCAAAGAGAGGAAGTAGGAAGAAAAGTGAAAGCCAAATCAATTATATGGGGGGAAATCAGTCTTTTCTTTAGAAAGCCAATTTTTTTTATTAGTTACCATATGATTTATTTTCCTCTAGCTGGTGTGTAACATTGGGGATAGTAAGGATGTTGATTCCTGGATCCTTTTGTCCTTCTTGTTCAGTGCAGGCAAATGCAGTTTGTTACCCACCTGCTTCCACATGTGGCTGCCTCGTTTTTTCAGTGTGTACATTGTTTTTGTTGGATGATTTGGACTGCATTGGGATTTGTATTGTTATATATATATTAATAATTTGAATTTGAATTGATAATTAATTATTTTTTCAAGCAATTACTTTACTTCCCAAGCATTCTGTATGCATTACAACCTCCCTGAATTATGAAGACCACAAAACTGCCTTTTGAATTCAGCAGAGTTTTGAATGAACTGGAACCTGGTGATGTCCCAGTGCAGGAAATCTTCCCATCTTCCCCCTTTCCATTTCTCACTGAAGTTCAGAGCTCTGAAAAAGCTATGTTTTCCCCCTTCCTGTAGGCTATTCCCAGAAACAAAACTAGATAAGCCAAATACACATCTACAGGTGTTCATTCAGTGAAAATGTCAAGGCTGTTCAGAATCTTGTTGCCTGTAGCAATTAGAGGCCTCACATGTTAAACAAAGATTTCACCACTCATCTTCTGGTTTCTCAGCATTGCACTGTATATGGATCTCAAAATCCAGTGTCTTCCAGGAAATCCAGGTCAACAGTGAACAGCAAGGATGAGCTGTGAAAGTTCAGGATCCAGATTGCTGCAGTTGCTATTTTCAAAGTCCTCTAGGTGATTTACTTAGGCACTTAGGCAAATAGAAACAACTCTCAGTCCTTTTTTAAAATGAGTCACAGAGAGGTGCAGTGAATATTAGCACAGTCTGGCCATGCCTGAGCTCCCAAAACTGACCTGGATCATCACCCTGGGCTGGGATCCTCCAGCCCTAAGGGAAGCTAAATGGTGACAAAGCCTCCTGTCCATGGTTGGGCAGAATTCTTTGGAAGCATTAGGATCTGAAGCCGGTCTCTTCAGCCTCAGGACACGACTTTTACTTCTATTTCTCCTTCTGCATACATCCTCCTAGGCTTTATCAAAGCACTCATTATCTGTTACAGACTAAGTTGCAGCTAATGGCTGAAATGCTTTCATTGCAGTTTGTCTTTAACCACACCAGTTTGGCAGTGCTTATGCAGTGGCCACTGCAGCAACTTCATAGCAGTGTTTGGTGTTCAGCAAGCTCTGACAGAGCTCAGCCCTGACCAAGATGTTCAGCAAAAAGCAGGAATTCCCACAGCACTTGCCCTCCTGTGCAGCATGTCTGACATCACTAATGACTCAGTTTACTCAGTTACCCAAAGGTACAGTATATCTCTTTGAGTAATGCTTGTGAGTTCATCACTTTTTTATAGGGTACTGAAGTATAGCTGCCTACAAAGCTCGGAGTTTTGGAATCTGAGTATTAGAAATAGGAGAACTGGAAATGCAGGGGTTTGTGTATGTATTTAATTTTCACTAAGTGATGGTTTATTATGAGTAATGACCTTATATATTTTCTGTACCAGATGAATTCTTTGTGAGCATCAGAAAATGAAGAGTTCATCAAAAAACAACCTGAAGTAAATTCCCTTTTTTTCAGGCACCTGTTTGTGTCTCACCCGAAGGATTGCTAATCCCAGTGGTCAGGTTAAACTGAAAATCTAAGTGTCCTCTGCATCTTCAGGCCTTTGAGATTTTTTGACTTTCTTTTTGTTTGCTTTTGCTCCACATTTTCCAGTATAATTCAGGAAACTGAAGAAGAAAAGACAGAGTTAATTTTGTCTCTCAAATGAAAATCCTTCAGTGCTGACAAAACCTGTTCTGCTTGTTCCAGGTCTCTAACAGCTTGAAAATCAAATTAGGCCCAGAATTATTGCAGACACTGTTTTCTGTCAACAACCTGGGGAAAAAAACAACCAACCAAACAAAACCCTAAACAAAGAGAAAAAGCTTTCTCCTGTAATCTCACTAAGACCCATGCTTCCCAATCCATTAGAAGTGTCTCACTCCAGCTCTGGTGCTCCCTGTTGCCAAGTGGCTGGAAACAGGGGCTGCAAAAAATGTTTTAAAAAGTTGCTTGAAAGGGAGCAGAGAGATTGGATGCCAACTCGAAAGCATGACAGCAAAAAATCTCTGAACTTGCTTTGCCAGTGATGAGAAAAACCTCACAAGATTCACTCTAGGTTGAGCTCACTGGGGTGGAGGAGTGGGATTTAATCTTGGTATTTGTTAGTTTATCAGTGTAGTGGTTTGTGCCACTGATGGCATTTTTTCACAGGCAAGATGAATGCCAGTGCTACTTTAGCCATGGCCACCCTGCTTGAATGTAAAAGTAGATACAGTGGGTCAGATTAAAAAAAATTCCCTCTAGCCAAGTCTCTAGCTTTGGTCACAAGCAAATGTCTAGAGTAGATTGAGAACAGCACAAGCATATATGACATTTCCCCCAGTGCACTCTGAAATGCCATGTCAATAATAATGGTTGATGGGTTCTCTGTTATGAACTTAATAACTTTATTGTTCAATGCATATCAACTGTTAGCATCTACAACATCCTCCAGCTTCATGTTCTATGAGTCTCCTACACCCTGAGGGGCAGAAAATTCCTGTTTTTCCTGTTTGTTTTATTTTCCTGTTTGTTTTGAACTTGCCAACGAGAAGCTTTGTGTAGCATACCCTATATCTTGTACTCATGGAGAGATGAACAAGTAGTTCCCATCCTAACTCCCATACTCTCCACATGTTTTCAATGTCTTTCCTCAATTACAGGAATTTCTGTATATTTATATCTTAGCTAAGCATTGCTGCTCCTCTCTGAACTTTTTCCAGTTCCAATATGTGCTTGGAAATAAATGGCAGAATGGGCTGTCTTGCTGCACAGTCCCTGTTTTCAGCAGAGGCTTTTGCAGCACGTTGCTGCTGATGGATTTGTGCAGTCATCACCATTAAAGCTTGAGGCTGTCAGCAGCAGCAGCAGGTGAGCAATTTCAATTTTAAAGAGTTTTTCTTTTTTCTCCTCCCCAATATTGCTAAGCTAACGCATATCAAGCTGCTTTTTTTTTTTTGCTTCCAAGTTGTAAATGTAATCTTGCCAATGTGGGGTTACTACTTCCCAGCAGGCAGGTAATGCAGGCATTGTGAATCAATTCAGACCTTAAGTTTTTGTCTTGTTGTGGGAAAAAGGGAAAGACAAAACACCAAAAAAAAAAAAAAAAAAAAAAAAAAAAAAAAAAAAAAAAAAAAAAAAAAAAAAAAAAAAAAAAAAAAAAAAAAAAAA
>VZRH01003125.1:890202-953603 GCA_013397555.1 Urocynchramus pylzowi
TTGGTTTTTTTTTTTTTTTTGTATCCCAGGCTATCCAGATTGCAGAACTCATAATAAATTGCTACCATTACATTTTTCTGAGGCTTCTTGTTACAGAATTCCTTTGAAAGGTTAATTGTCAAACTTAAGTTTGGGACTGTATAATGTACTTCAAAACTCCATAACTTTACTGAAGTATTAGCATAAATATGGTGGGTGATAAAAAGAGTTGTTTTTCATATTTTTTTGAAAGGTTGAGCTCATATCATTATTCATGATTGAGTAAATAGGTTTTTATTCCAGGATACTAACAGCACTATAAATACTCATTTTAAGGCATATGAATCTCACCTGAGTACCTCTAAAGTAGATGGAAAGGTATATCTTGATATACATGTTCTTTGGATAATATTCTTTACCTGGGATGACTGTAATTCACCCTTCCTTGGTCGTCTAGGGCAATATTTTCAAAACTCTCACAAAAGAATTAAGTATGAAAGCAGATGGTGTTTAAGCAAATGCTTGTGTTCTCCTCTTCTCCCCTCGGGTGAAATAATGGAGGAATTGTAGAAATTGCACTGATTGTTGCCTGCCCTGTCCCATCTATTAGAAAGGCATTATAAGACGAATATTTTTTTTATTAAGTCCTTGGAAATCTATCAAGGGAAAAGTGCTATGCAAGAATTAGATGGAAAAAGTATTGCTGTTCCTGTTTGTTTTCATTTTTCTTTAACATTGTATACAGACTTGTGTCTTCTGAGCACAAGAACCCGGCTGGAGAAAGCCACCTTCTGAATTTCATCTTGTATTGACTGCAACACAAATGTTTTAAAAGTAAGGATAATAAGGAGCACCGACTCTGAAAACGCCCTGGAACAGATTGCCTAGAAAGGCTGTGAATGTTCCATCATTGAGCATTTTGGAGAAAAGGGCAGGGAAACATCCATCACAAAGGAAGACACTTTATTGGGAAGGGGTAGCAGAGTATAGATAGTTCCTTCCTAAAGGGGGATAATTCTTTTTAATTGATTCCAAACATAGCTTGAGGCAAAATAACAGCAGGTCAATAACCAGGGCCATTCTTTTCTTCGATTTTGTTTTATTTTTGATGGTACCAATTCCAACATTTGGGAAATATTTGATGGCAGCTGTTCCTGTAGCATTGCAAAGGGTGAGCCCCCAGTCTGCTCTGAATAGCACTGATGATCAGACACTGTACAGGGTGTCTGCTCTATTGCTACTCACCAGGCAGAAGGCAATTGCAAAGGATACAGAGAAGAACCCATCAGGGCAAGTCACTCCTCTCAGTTGCCATGTTCTTTTATCAGGTTTTGCAGAAGCTAGGTTGTGTGTCTCTGAATCACAGTGATGCACAGCACTGAATGTCCAACAAGCAAGATATCTGGGCACCTGCAGCACTGCCAATTCCTCCAGCCATGCAGCTGGGGCTGGGTGCAGCCTCAGCTCCTCCTTTGCCTCATGTTGTGTCCAGCACAGCTCAGATACCACTGCCACATGACTGAGGAAGAGGAAGACCAGGCAGAGGAAGACCAGGTGCAGTTGGGTTCCCTGAGAAAGAAGATATCTTTAACTTGGTCAGTACTTTTTGTTGGGAGTTGCAAAAATTTGTCTGCTCCTTTGCTTGGACCAGACTGTAGGGTGCCCTAGATAATATCTAAAATCAATTAAGAATGTAATATATATATATATATGTGTGTGTGTGTGTGTGTGTGTGTATCTATATGTGTGTGTGTGTATCTATATATGTGTGAGTGTTTGCATGTACATATGTGCATATATATGATATACATATGTCTACATATAAAATACAGAAATGTATTAGTGTGTGTATCTAAGTATACCTAGTGAAGACACAGTAAAGAGATGTATAAACCAAGCAAGTAATAAATTAAGTTTATGTTTGTTTTGGGCAGTGCTTTCCTGGCAGGAAAATTCCCATAGATCATTCTGTCACTGGACTGTGGTTGGGAGTTGGCTGCATCTCTGAAAAAGTCCTCTACAGAATACTGTCTTCTGCAGATAAAAGTTGAGTGGCTATTTCTGTAAAGGAGTTTTGTCTCTCTGAGCACAGTTTCAGGACACAGCTGCATTTACGTGAACCTTGTTATAGCATTTCTTAGATCATACCAGAGAGACTTATGACCTTCATAAAGCCAAGAAGGACAAACATTGCTGCTTTAAAAGCTTTTAGGAACTGATCATTTTTCATGCCCACTTGTCTCTGGCAGTTATAGTAAATTTGCTGTTCTCTACATGGTTCCAAGATACACTTTCCCTTATTACAGAACCACAACAAAAATACTGTAGTAACGTATGATTCTGGCTTGAAATGCAGTTGTACTGCTTTGGTTAATTTCCATTTAACTTAGTAGTATTAGCAACACACCAGTGGTTCTTCTGCCTCTAAAGGGTGACATCTAGAAGTCCACAGAAAAGGGGCTGTTTTAATGTACAGCTTTTTTAGATCCAGATGTCCCTAGAAGTATTATTTTTGCTATAGTAGTGGGTGCTCACCATAATCCAGAATCCTCTTTTGCTCTGCTGTGTGTGTTTCATAAAGATCAAGACCATTAAGTCTCAAACAGTGTGTTATTTCTATTGTTTTCATAATTAATATTATTAACGAACTAAGCAGCACAGTGATTCCCAGCCTTAGGATTTATCAGGCCAGAAGTGAATTGACAAACAGAAAACATTACTGCCACAGAAAACAGGAATCCAAAGGATTTACCTGGACCTGTTGAGCTGCATGCTGTACAAACAGAAAAAATGCTCTTCTGACACCAAATATCTTATTAATTTAACGTATGACAAGATGAAAGGTGCAGACTTTTTGGAAACAAAGATAGTTGTGATAGACTCTCTTGAAAGTTCAACCTCAAGGAGAACTCAGTCTTGCTTGATCTTTCTTATCAGTGCTGTGATATAAATAATTGACACTTTACTGGAAAGTGTCCTTCAGGTAGAAATATACAGTTAATTAAGCTGTCCTTAGTATTGTTATTCTCTTTTTCTCTAATAGTTTCCAAAACGAGTATTTGTGTTGCCTTTTTTATTAAAGACAAGAGAGAATTCACCAGGCAAAAAAAGCACAAAGTTAACTGTGTAATACTTCCTGGATGTTTGTTTTGAGATGATTTGGCATGTTTCAGTTTGTTCATGTAGCAGTGGAATGTGTTTTTTTCCCAGGTGGCACTTGCAAGGGTTTCTGGCATCAAGTCTGCAAGGCAATGTGTGCCCAGGTTTCCAAAAAAAATGGCTCAATTTCTGAATAGAGCTTAATAGCTCAAAATGGAGATTGGAAATAGAATATCCTCCTGTGGGGATTTTCACAGATCTTGGTCAAAAGCAGTAATATTTGTTTTTATTGATATTAACCAATTAGACAACTTAAAACTATCCTCCCTCTGGAATAGAATTCTGTAGAGCACTTAAAAATCCCAATTTAAAAATGGAACAGAAAGCAGGTCATTTACTCTTAATTTTGTTAGCAATTATCCTTAAAGTTTTTCTAACCCAGATATATCAACATTAGAAAATAGTAAAATATGCTAACAGAGAAACAGGAAAAAATGTAAGTNTATTTTATTTTTTTTTTTTTTTTTTTTTGTTTTTTTTTTTTTTTTTGTTTGTTTTTTTTTGTTTTTTTTTTTTTTTGGGAAAAAGGAAACTACACAGAAAGAACAGTAAAAACTCAAATTATTTAGGAGATCTATCTTAGCATAATAGAGGGGATGAGATGCAGCTAGATCTCACATGAGACTATAGTCTCTGTGTTCATAGTGCTGTGCTGGTTGTGAGGGATCTGCCCATGGTGCTGGGTTCCTGGGTTGATCAAAGCACCAAAAGATAGATGCACCCCCTGGAGAGCCATCATTGTAAGAGATTCTTGCCAGCCAAAGATGTAGAACTGACTCAGGCAATGGAAGTCAAGATCAGGGAATTTATAAGACTTCATAAAAGAAAAAAAAACAAGAACAAGATGCTAAACAAAACAGCCTGAAATGTACAGGCACTTTTATTTCAGAAACCAAAGCTGAGCATTTCTGTGAACTGAGATGCTACAAATACTGCAAGATTCATGATGAATTATTGAGAGCTGGTAAGATTGCAAGTTTTTGGAGTTAAAGGAAGCGAGACCTATGCCATGTGAGCACTCCCTGACAGCTCGTTGTCACTGACACTGTATATACTTTACTTCACCAGGGAGAAGAAAATATCTTGGGTTTTTTGTCTTTTTTTTTTTTTTCACAGACCTATTCTTTAGTTCAATGATGATGATTCACAATGTGATATCAAACATTAATGTTCTTTACAACATCTGGAAAATACTGACTGGAAAATTAAGAGGAGATTAATGTTCCTTCTGATATTTTTATCCTCTTCACGCCTCATCATCATGCCCACTGTACCATGAGATCAACAAGATTAGATATCTTTGAAATATGCTCACCAGCAGAATGTGATATTCAGGCTGAGGTAAGAGGATAAGAGCAACTGACCTGCAAGATTAAGGTGACAAATTAGACATCCAACAGGACATCTTTGTTCTAAATAAGTGAGGTATGAATCCATGATGCATAGTTGTGTTGACTTCTTCTCAGCTAAATTGTAATTCATAAAAAATACAGACAGTGTTTTGTTTCTGATTGTTCATGGTTCAAGTGATAACGAATAACACTGGTTAACACAGAAGATGGAGGGAAAGAAATAAAGAACTTTGAATAAACAAAATGAAAATAATTAATAAATAATGTATATGTAAATTGCATAGTAGAATAATAATGTGGTACATAAAAATAATATCTATGTAATATAGATGTATAAGTAATATATATTTGATAGATACTAGATTTATAGGTGCCTATTCAATACATTTATGTATACAAAATATATGCATATAATCTATGCAAAGAGTATTTTCATATAAATATATACATATATATGCATAGCTAGATTGATAGATACCTAAGATGTAGCTATGGATATAAAATGTACATGAAAATCAAAATAACCCATTGTCCATCTTCCTTGAGAAGCAGCTCAGGAAGTAATTGGCTCAAAATGAAGCTTGATGGGTTAGACCTTGGGAAGAATCCTAACAATTACACTCATGGATCATATGGAACAAAATAGTTTATGTTGTCAAAAATGAGCATGAACATCTGCTGGTCATGATATAGATCCATTTCATCCTTAAGATTGCCTTTCAGCATCCTGCCAGCCTTATGATACTATATCCTTCCAAACTTTTAAACTCTGAACATCAGTAATGTGTTGAACCAAAGCAGTGCAGCGTTGAAAGGACATCCTGCTTCTTTGGATTTATGTATTTTATAGATATAAAGGGGCTGTCTAATGAAGAACATGCTCCTCTGCCCAGCAGAGAGTGAGTCATTGTAGGATTTATCCATATGATATAAAAGAGCACCTCAGCTTAAGTGACAGTGCATTAAGAAAGTGAAATTAAAATTGAAAATGGTCACCATTTCTGGGACAAGGTGGGGAGGGGGCAGGAAAAAGCCAAATAGCTAGGTGTATTTGTGCTAGTGATTAAATGTTCCACTCAACATAGGTTTTAATATGACAAGGGGAAAAAACTAAGAATTTTTCTTCTTTCTGTCAATTACTCATTATTTATTGCTCAGAATTTTTGGTATGCAAACACATAGAGGGTAACTAATGCATCTTTTTTATGACAGTCTCTAATATTTGAGAAGGAATTTTCCAGGACTTTCAGGATCAGATAAAAAGGAAGTGGTTTGGAAAGGGCACTACTAAATAAATGCATTCTAAAATAAATGTTGAGTAATTAAATCATCAGAATGTATGAATAGAGTAAGCTCCAAAGTGAAACACAGTGACCAAAGAGATTAGTGGAGCCAAGTTGCTAAGCAGAGATAGATAGAGGTCTAATTGGTTTTATACATCTCAATTGAGGTACTTATTCATGTGCGAAAACCTCACAACATTAAAAATAATTTGATTTAGAAATTGTTTTCATGGAAAGCATTTGGTATGAAGCTCTTCTATCAATGTAATATAATGACAGCAGAAGAGAAGATATTTCCAATTAAACACTTGAAAGCTTCATAGCCATAAATTAGTTGGTAGGCAGCAGACTTTGAATGAACTGTGACTCTGAATGGGAAAATATGTTCTCTTCAGAAACGTCATGCAATTGAATGGCATAAACATGATCTAAAAATTCTGATAGGTCAGTACTTACATTTGTAGTTAAATGAGAGTTATACTTTCTAATATGTTTGGCTGCTGTCTTCTCCTGGAAGACATCAAAGTAGCTTCAAATATTTGGGTGCCCATATGACTCAGAAGCAACAGAATTATCAGAATTACAGAATATGCTGAGTTGAAAGGGATCCAGAAAGATCACTGAGTCCAACTCCTTGCCCTGCATGTCCATCCCTCATTAACTACCTCTTTGGAACTATTTTTTATCAGTCAAAATTGATTTAGATTGTCATTACCCAGGACTTTCCAACCCCAGGTGGATAAAACAAATAAGCTGGTAGCTAGATTATCCAGTATCATGCCCTAGTTTTTCACTCCTGTTTTGTTCTTACCTAATTCTTGCTGCTCAGTCAGACAAGAGGGGTGAGAGCAACATATTTAAAAGCTGACATATTCCAGCTGGTGATGGGATGGGAGCTTTGGACCTGTCCAACTCAAGATGGAATTTAACATGGATGTCTGACCAGACTGGGTCTTTGGTTGCTAGAGATTTCAAGGTCACCTCTGCTTTCTTACGTGAGGAGTCTCAGCTGGTCAGCCTCCTTCAAAAAATTCACAAGGAAAAAGAGCACTGGTTCCAACAATTTTGACCCCCTTGACTGGGTCCATGTGGGCCACATTTCTGATGGAGGGACATGCCCAAATGAGTAACTGCAGACACTTAGACCTTAGGGCAGGTCTCATAGTGAATTCAAACTCCAGGTTTGGGCTATATGCTTCCAACCTGGCTGCTTTTGTTTCTCATAAATAATGCTGTGGGCACAAGAGCCCTGTATTTGTTGTGGCTTTGTGAAGAAAAAACACTTTAAAAATACATAAAATTTGGCCAGAATGCTGAGAAAATGCTTAAAGCAGTAGCCCAGTAATGCATTTGGTAGATCAGTCAAAGACAAAATTAGACACTGACCATCTATATTCTTAGAAGGAAACAAGAAACTCATGGGCACTGCTGTTTGCTGCAATTTAATGAAACATGCATAATTCAATGAAAAGAAAAGAAAATAGTCTTCTGGATGAAAAGTATGCTTTCAAGACAAAAAGATATGTCACATATATACTGACATCACCAAATTAATTTTGAGTTTTGAAATACTAAGCTTTAATTAAAATTGCATTTCAGTAAATGGAAGGTTGCAATAGTTCAGATTAAAAAAAATTGTAGAAGGTTTTTTCCTAAATGGAAATTAAGCCTGTTTCATACCCTTCTAACAAAGTTTTGAAATATGTAATTTTGTTTCTCAAAACAAGGTTTTGTGTTTTAACTGACATAATGGTCCTTGAATGTTCTGAAAATACATGTGATAGTGTTTATCTCCTACACAATTTTCATCAAACTTAATGCCCTGAAGTCCATTAGTAAGGGAAAAGAGTGAAGAAACATTTCTGAAAGAGCTGTGTAATGAATGCTGAATGACAGCTACTCAGGAAAACAAAGGATTTCTTGTTTTTAAATGAAAATTGAGATCATCAGATTGCTAGCTTTGCTAAAGGGGGTTTTCATTTAGTATTCAGCCCAGACAAAAAGGATAGATATCAAGAGGAAAGTTTTGTGATTGAGGTGAAGATATGGTCTGATTCACCACACCTCACTCTGGAGTTTTGGATTCTGAATAGCAGAGATTTTTTTTCCTAAATGAAGAGAGTAAATATTTTTGTGAAATGAACCCACCTCTTTCCCTAATAGGAAGTATCCAGGACTGGCGACTGAACTACTTCCCTGTACATCCTATTCCCATGCTTGAAAACCCTCTCAGTGAAGAAATTTTTCCCAATATCCAATCTAAATCTCCCCTGGTGTAACTTGAGGCTGTTTTCTCTTATCCTATTTCTTTTTAGTGGTGAGAAGTGATGACCCTCACCTGACCACAAGCTCCTTTCAGATGGTTTCAGAGAGTGACAAGGTCTCCCCTGAGCCTCCTTTCCTCCAGGCTAAACACCCGCAGCTCCCTCAGCAGCTCCTCATAGAATCTGTGCTCCAGACCCTTCAGCATCTTTGCTGCTCTCTGGACATCTTCAGGAATGGAGATGAAGCCAAAGAGCAAAGAAAACCATCTTCTCTGCTGAAACACTGCAAACTTGTTCTCAGGAAGCCTAAGGGAGGGAATGTGTGTCAGCTGGGAAAGAGAGCAGGGAAGAAAATAATCGGGAAAAGTCGTCAACTCCCACGGCACAGCTGGTGACTGCTCTGCTTTCTGCTAGGTGGCTGTTTCAGGAAGGTTTATCATCCTGGTTGGAGTCAGTGATCAAAAATCAGCTCTTTGAGATTAATTTTTTAATTTGTTTTTATTACATGCTCCCAGTCAAGGAAAGGCAGTAAAGGGCAGAGGTTGTCCCGAAGCCTGGAAGTCAGTGCAAGAATTCCAACTTTCCACAGGTTAGCTTGGATATTTCTCTTCCCTCTGACTTGTGGGCTTCATATCAGAGAAACAATCAGCAGAAAACCAGCTAATTTGACCACAGAAAGAAATAACTCAATACTCTAAATCTTTCTAACCTGTCCACATTTAATTTCCAGCAAGAAGGGAGTGTGACCCCCTTGGGGAGTCTGTTCCCTTTGCTTGAGCTAACACAATACAGTCAATTTTCCCACTCACGTTTCACATGGAAGGCTATTTCCCAGCTGCTAGAAGTAGATACTTAGCTGCTTTTAAAACTTGAGGAGTTCTGTAATTGAAACACTGAGTTATTCTGTGCACAAAAAACCTCAATCAGTTGCTGCTCACAGAACAGATGCCAAACTTTTGGGTTTGTGTTATTTTCTTTCTTTTTCTGTTGAAAACTTTACAGAAAACTGTTTTGTTTTTTTTTTTTTTTCAAGAAGAGGAAAAAACCCCACATTTTTTCCTAGCTTGATAGTCCTAGAGGATATTTTTTTCCCCCATGATCATGTTGAAATGACATGGTTTGGTCTATTGCTTAAAATGGGCAGATTTAATGTTGAATGTATTCAACAGGATCAGAGTTATTTTGAACTGCAATAATGTATAGTATCTGGAGTTAATACTAAACATACTGTTTACCAGAGTTAATGCTCACAGTTAGAGAAGTTCACAGCTGAGTTTAGTCCTGCTATATTGAACAGGGTACATACTTTTTAAAACTTCTCTTGAAATACAAAATAGCATTAACAGCTGCTTACACATTTGTTTGTATATATCTTCCAGTGTGTGTGTTCTCCTGGTCTCTGAAGCTGGATAAGAAATAATTAGATAATGATTTTAGAAAGTGTGTCTTGCTTTAAAAGTTTTCAAGATATTGAAATAAATGAGCCACTTATAAAACATAATGCATTCTAAAGCCACTGACTTTTGAATATATCATATCAAATAATTTATAATCTTTCTTGAGGGTATATGTTAATTTTCTTACAAGAACTACAGCCCAACTTCTTAAAGGTATTTTACTTTCTAATTCCCAGGGAAATCAGTGTGGATTAGGGACTTAAATTGGCATTAGACTTTTAAATAATTTTGAGACTCTGGATATAGTCTCTTAACCACAATGGCATTTATAACAATTAAGAAAAATAATACTTGTATTATAAGTATAAAGTAGTTTTCATAATTGAGTGAAGATATCTGCCAATGCACCAAAGGCAGTCTCCCAAATCTGGGAACACTCAGCTGTTTATTGAAATTGTTGTATGTAGGAAGCAACAGGACTGAGCCATGGCCAACACCTGGATAGAAGTTACCTGTTAAAAAATGAAGAAATCTTTCAGTTGCTGTCTGCTGGCTCCTGAGGGACCCAGTGACTGTCACCAGTGCTGTCTGGCCACAGACCTTAGCACCATGTCTTATCCATGTTGACAACTAGATGAGGTCACTTGTCCTGATCCCAGTACAGGCCATCTACTTGTCCCATCTTCCCATAACTTCATTCAAATGCTGCATTCTGGTTTGGTTTTATGTTGTTTTCTTGTCCCTTGAAATATTTACTGTATGCTACCAAGTGACACTTTTCTTCTGCCCCAAAGGTGGCTGCATCCCTCTCTGTGGTGGCTGAAATCATCCTTGGGCAACATTCACCTTCATAAAACACTCATGGGCACTCAGATGAAGGCGATGGATATGGTCTACAGGGAAGAGAGTATTTCCCTCCTGCCTGGCTGACACAGGGGGCTGAATTATGTCAGCTGGTGTAAGTATGCATATGCACACAGAACCATATTTACATAGCTTTATATAGCTTGTAAAAGCACTGCATTCTTACCAGGCCATTGTGAGTTTTTTCCATTTTTGCTGCTAACTTAGTATTACACAGCATTCCCATGCATTTGCTTTAACAGTCTCTTTTTTATCCAGAAACTGTCCTTTCAATTAGCTGCTGCTAATTAAAAAAAACTAACAAATATCCAGACTGTTCTGAAAATTGGTGATAGTCTATGTATTAAATGAATGAGGACAAGTAGAAGTTAAGCTCATTAAGGCTTACAGGGGTTAACGAGCAGGAACATTAGTTGAGTGTTGCTCAGAATTTTAAAGAGGGACTTCACTGGCATATGAGCTAACTCAGAGGCTGGACCTGGAGAGGTGTGTGGGGCCATGAGCAAAATATCACAGGTGAGGGCAAGGAGTTACAGACATCAGCCACTCCAGAGTTGCTTTTATGGAATGGCCAGTATGTTGTGAAAACATAGGCTGGGTTTCCCTTTGATGAAAAAGGGTGAGTGGCATTAACTGTGTCCTGCAGTGGCTGAGAGCTGTGAGAATTGTTTGAGAAAAAACTTTTGCATGGAGGCCAAGCACAACAGGGCCAATAGTGCAGCTAATCATAATCATTTGTGTCTGTCAGGAAAGTCAGGAAGCCAAGGCTTTTGGGGAAGAGTGTGGCCAGCAGGAGTAGGCAAGTGATTCCTCCCCTGTACTCAGCACTGGTTAGACTGCACCTTGAGTCCTGTGTCCGGTTCTTGGCCTCTCAGTTTAGGAGTAATGTTGAGATGATGGAGTGTCTCCAGAGAAAGGAAACAAGGCTGGTGAAGGGTCTGGAACACAAGTCCTGTGAGGGGCAGCTGAGGGAGCTGGGGGTATTAACCCCTGAGAAAAGGAGGCTCAAGGGAACCTTCTCGCTTTCTACAACTCCCTGATAGGGGGCTGTAGCCATGAGGGGTCGGACTCTTCTCCCGGGCAGCCAGGGACAGGATGAGAGGACACAGCCTCAAGTGTGCCAGGTGAGGTTTGGGTGGGACATCAGGAGGAAATGATTTACAGAAAGGGTGACTGGACATTGGAATGGGCTGCCCAGGGAGGTGGTGGAGTCACCGTCCCTGGAGGTGTATAGGGAAAGACAGGAGGTGGCACTCAGTGCCACGGTGTGGTTGACATGGTGGTGTTTGGTCACAGGTGGGACTTGATGATCTCAGAGGTCTTTTCTAAGCTAGTTGATTCTGTGATTCTGTATGCAGAGAGGAATTGCTACAATATACTGAACCCTGTTACTAAAGAAAATGTATTATATACATAAATATGTATACCTATATATATACATATAGTAAAAAGCATGTGGTATTTTATCTAACTGCTGAGTCTGTGCTCCATACCACACTCTGCTACACTGCAGTACTCCAAAACAGCTCTCTTAATGTCCAAACTGTCAATTGCAATAATCTCCAGCCAGGTTATTTAAAATAAGCAGAGAAAAACCCTGAACCAAACCAAATTAAACTAACCTGTTCCCCTATTGTTTCAAACAGACCCAACTAGTTAATGCCCATAAGTTAATAAATGTTTCATAAATTGGGTTCAGCCACACAGATGCTGTGACTGATGTATCCAATAGAATTTGTATTCTGCAGTAAGGTGGCCACTATTTTTGTAAGGCAGCAGAAGAAGCTTGCATTGGCAGGAGGAAGGTAATAAATGTCATTTCAATTCTTCCAAATGTGGATGATAAGGGGTAATATGAGGATGACTGGGAATAGGAAAACCAAATCTAGGTAGAAGCATAGGTGGAAATGGCAATTAGGCAAAAGCAAAATTGAGCCAAGCCAGGCCTAACAGCAGCAAAGATTTTTTTTTTTTTTTTTTTTAAAAAAGACTTAATTAGAAAAGACTGCATTCCTCATGTACATACAGAGAATTCACTCTTGAATTAGGCATTTACAAAAGATGTTTGCTGTTGGCATCCTCTCTGAGAAGTGGCTGATGGTTTTAAGGTTCTCTGTAAGAGAGGGCTTGGCTGATTTTAGATAAAGAAATGGGCTTGCTTTGCATAAAAATACTAAACTACCTGTATTAAAGTCTTGAACTCTCGGATCTCAGGGGAACCCGTGACATTTACCTCAGGTGTTGACCATGCTTTAAGCATATTTGACTGCTGCCTGGTACAAATTCTGCTAGGGGTAGAGTGTATTGATTATTCTAGAGGAACCTTCCTCTAGCAGTCAGCTGAGAAAGAAAACAAATCCCTGATGACTTGCAAAGGTCTTGGCTTCTTCCTGATATTTTTAGGTAAGCTGAAGTATGAGGTCTCTGAGGCTCAACAGTTTCATCCTAGCTTCCCTGGGACCCAGAATCCTGTATTACAAAACACCTAAATAGGATTAACTCTTTTAATCTCATCTGACCTTTGCTGCACAGATGTGTTTTTGTAATTCTTCATTGGTGATAACTTGTCTGCACTACATTCTATGGGGGGCAGGAAGCATTAATAATAATTTTAAAAGTATCCACTGAGTTCTCAGCAGAATTGTTGCGATTGAAATTATTATTTTCTTTTTCATATGTCCTGTATTGTAGGACCAATGGGTAAACAGAAGTAAATTAACCTTAATCTAGCTCTTTTATGTGCATCTTATTAATCTCCAGTATGTGAGGAAATGTGTCTGAACAAAGATGCAGATTATCAAGATTAAAAGGTCATTTTCATTATAATTAATATATGGGACCATAACTAGGGTACTGAGGGATGCTGTGGTAACTATTTTTGTTTGGGGCCAAGGGAATGGAAAGCAGCCAGTTTGAGTAGCACAAAAATATTACAGGAAGTTCCTTTGAGATTGTGACTTATTGTATTGAATTGCAATACAACACAATATTGTATTGTACTGCAATTCAATAGGCAGTACAATTGTTGGGGCCTCCACAAGTGGCACAATCTTTGCTCAATATAAAACCAATCTTCTGCCCCCAACAGATGGATCAAAATGGGACAGCCAGCAAATGCTTTACAAAAGCCAAACCAAATGCCAGAAAATCTCATCTGTCTGCAGAAAGATGCCATACTTCTGATAAGCCTGGGCCATGACCCAGTCTGTCTTGAATCCTAAACTGGACAGTTTGTCAGCCACAGTCCAGCCCTCCTCTGGCTCAGGGTGCAAGGGAGGATTACTGTTCATTTCAAGGGGCTAAAGGACACATTGCTAGATTTTGTTGGCTATTTATTTTTTTTTTTAGTAGTAGTAGCTGGAATTTCTGACAAGTAACAAAGCACATGGGGTCTTGGATTTGGGCAGGGTGCTGTGGAGGTGTGCTGCTTAACCTTTGTTGCTGACTCGCACTAAGGTCTGTTTCCTTGATGGGGAGATTGGTTCCTGAGTCTGCTATTTGAGGCACTTTTTCCTGATGTGTGATTTATTATTTTCCTTCATGGGAAATTACATCAATTTGTTACAGATCAGGACCATTACAAGTGCAAAAATCCTCTTTTGAGATTTGTACAGACGGTTTTGCAGATATTTGATTTCTTGAGTAGGGGAAGGTTTCTGCATAGAAAGCTCATGAAAATTGAGGAGTTTGTAACAAAGAATGTAGTGACATGTTCATTTCAAGTCTTAATTTCTTTAACATGATTTGAAAACCACCCCATCTTTTTGGTAGGTGTCTGGCTTGTTGGTGAGAACATGCAAAGGAATGTTCAAACCAAATTTTGCAGACAATGCCCGTAGATATTTTGATTACTGGGCAGGGGATGCTACCTTTATATTTTAAACTACTTCCAAGTCTATTATAACTGAAGGGAGATGGAAATGTGTAATATTTTTGATCCTCTGAAGAAACCAGACTCTTGATTCATATGTGGGAGCAGTGGGTGTACAAACATTCTGGATGCTGCCCACCAGCTAAGTAGTGGTGGCAAACACCACAAACACCTTCCCTGTGGGTCAGTCCTATCACCTAGGAACACTTTGTCTTCAGGAATCAGGAATGCATTACCATAATGACTTCTAAGGCAAGTGCCACTGAGGCTCTGAATACTTTAGTAGATGCTCTGAGCTGCTTCAGGGTATGAAAGCCTCCAGGTGAGAGCTAGGATGATATCTTCAAAGAACTTCAGAACTGAGAATATTCAAAGTTGCCTTGAAGATATTTTTAAGTCCACGCTTTTCCTAGTAAGTAGTCATCCTTTGCTTGAGTATCAAATATTTTAGCAAATTTGCTTGAAATTCAACAAAATTTTGACAGAAAAGAATAAAAGATAATTTTCCAAAACTAACTATGAAAAAGGAGGGAAGATAATTAGGAAAGAAAAAATGCAAAATAAACAGTGCTTAGTAAAATTGAATAAAATAGATATTTTTAATTAGGTTTGCTAATGAAAATTATAGATAGTTACAGAGTCAACTAGTCTGTCTTGAGAAAAATACTTTATTTAGAGAACTATTGTAGAAAATAATCTTGAAAGCTCTGGGGATTTAGTCATATAATCTAGGAAATCTGGGTTTACTGAATACGTTCTTTCAAGAATATTCCTTACATGAGTGAAGAAATCAAAGCACAAAGAAGAAGAACAAACGAGGTCCAGTTTTGCGTGGCTTTGGATCTTCTGATTGAATTATCTGCTCTCATCTAATGAAATCCAGGACTAAGCTTTTCCCGGAGCTGGTTCTAGCAGCTGTCTTTCCCCAGGCCCAGAGCAGGAGCTCTCTCTTTTCCTGCCTTACACGTCTCTGTGCTTTCTTGAAACTCGGAGGAACACAAATTTGTTGAATCCGTGCCCTGCCGAACGCTTGGAGGCGGCTCCCAGGTGGAATACCAGTAGATGGCGCTTGGGAATGCGCAATCTGCACACTCCGGGGAAAAGCGAGTTATTTCTGCCTCCCGTTGATAAAGGATAACAGCTGAGACATGACTGTCTTAAAGTAAAACCATGGTAACACGATGACCCGTAATTTCTTCCAACAGAGAGAAAGGCAACCTTTTTTTTTTTTTTTTNAAAGAAAAAGGCAACTTTTTTTTTTTTTTTTTTTTCCTTTTTTTTTTTTTTTTTTTTTTTTTTTTTTTTTTTTTCCTTTCAATGCAACCTGGAAATATTTGACTCATTGTATTTCCCTCTCAGTACAGAGATCCCCTGATGGCTCTTGGAAGGCTGGCAGTGTTTGTCTTTGGGGTTCAGAAACCTTAGAGGAAGATTCACCTGGATAATGGGATAATGGGATCTCCCCTGAAGCTCCATCCCCTCTCACAGCAGTGTTTCCTCCCATTCTGGCCAAGGCATCCATTCCAACTCCTTCAGGAGAGCCCTGCACAGGACAGGCAGCATGAGCAGAAGTTTTGGAGAGTGGCAACAGCAAAAGGGCATTAAATTAGGACAATTGATGGTGGTGGGAATCAATGCTGAAGCAGCTGTACCCCCTCCCTGTGCTTTGAAGGGATCACAGCCATCCTGCAACACGACACGTGGGATGATCCTGGGGTGAGTGCCAGGGAAGTGCCTGCCTCAGGAAGTGTTTTCTACCTCTCTGAGTTGCCTGCTTTAAGGGAAGGGTAGCAAAAGGCTGCTGCCTCTGATGACCTAGTCCCCACACTTTGTCCAAAGCTCTGCCACCAATGCTGTGGTGCTGAAAGGCTTTTAAGTTAGCTTGGATTTTTTTCTTTCCATTACTGCACTGCAGAGGTCTAGTAAGTTAAATGTCCCATAGCCAGCTACTCCATTACACAACAAAGGCTAGGCATTTGTTGTGACTGAACAAATAGCAGAAAAGGAGAAAAATGTCAGGTGTAGGGGGGGGGCGTGGAATTTATGCAATTTTTCATAGATATGACTTAGCATTTTCCTAGCAACTCCACCACAAGGACCTCAGAGCTGTAGATGGAGGCAAACAGCTTTGCTTTAATGTGAGAAAGAAATTCCACCAGCACTTTGCCAGAGTAATGGGCAAAATTATGCAGCTTTGTCCCCTGAAAAGGCTGGCACTGCAACGGGCCTTTTTATCCCAAAGGAGCAGCTGAATAATATTTTTGACAACTTACTGTGAAGAAAATGCACAGTGTTTTTGAAAAGGGGTTTATTTTCCTTTCACATAGTTGCAAACAATTTCACCTTTTCTCCATTGATGCATACTATACATCTGAGCACCCTTTTCCCTTTTCTAGCCTTATTAATATGGCATATTTCATATCGTGTAAAAGATTTTGAATAACTTACTCATGGAAATGTTGACAAAATTGTCACATTTCTGCAAATCTTATATATGCAAATAAATCACTGCTTTTCCATTAAAACAGCATCCAGAATTCTTATTATTACATTTGTTTTCTATAAACCTTTCCCTTCCAAGTGGCTTCAGAAACACTAATCCATAAAACCTTGCAGCCAATCTTGATGACCCAAATCTGAATTTCCATTTTATAATGGCTTAGAGTATTGGTTCAAATACAATTATATCAGTGAGAATTTTTCCATGAATCAAAATCACACAGAGACACTTATTGTACAAGTATACATGTTTGTTTTCTATTCCTTGAAAGAGGCAATATTCCTACTGTTTTCAGTTTATATTGGAGCAGGTACTAAACATTTTGGCCAAGTTGCAGTGACTCAGTTTTAGTGGAACAGATTTCAAAGGATTTTACTACACTGTGAATTTTTCCTGCATTCATATAATTTAAATCCTGAAGAGAGATCAAATCATTCATTAACCTCCCACAATTAGCCCTAAAATATTTTATGAAATTTAGAGCCTTCTATATGCAGAGAGGTTGAAAAGGTAAATAGAGAGAGGAGAGTGTGGGTGAGAAAGGGAGGGAGTATCTCATTTAGGTCTAGTTGACCCTTGTGCACAGATTAAATGGATGAAGAAGAAAAATGAATAACTGCAAAAATAAGAAAACAGAGAGAATTTGACATCTCTCTGGAGGATGAGGGTGAGAATGCATGCATGTTAGGATCCTTGACAATTCTCAGAATTCAGAGCAAAGCTGGCTACCATTCAGCAAAACCAGAGGACTATACAAAGCTGCAAGAGTGATAATCTTTCAAAAACAAATCTGTGGGTAAGATAAGAAATTATCTGGGGAAATTCCTGCTGAGATATTGTGGTAATGGTTTAGAAGATAATTCAGTAACTGTAATCCCATGGAAAGTTTGTATTAATAACAAGGGAATTTAGTTCTGGGAGAAATGTCCTAGTTGGGTTAACAAACTGCATCACTATCTATTACTTGGTAGAGAAAAATATAAGCAGCTAATTAATGCTTTGGGGACTTAGGAGGAAGCAAAAACAACAATGAAAAAACCCAAACCAGAGTTCTCCTTCTTCCCCAGGAACAAGGAAATCCAGGAGTTGAAAATGATGTATTATTTTATGCTATTTTACTTCAGCCAGAACTTTGTCAGAGGGCTACGAAGTGTAACTCAGCTTTAATCAGCGTAAATTTTCAGCTTGATTCATTTCTGAGTAGCGTTAAATTTCACTGGGTTTATAATCATATAAATGCAGAGTGCTCAAGGTGATCTAGTCCTTAATAGTTACTAGTGAATTTGGCCCAGACATTGCATTAGTTAACTGTACCATAAGGATGCTAATGAGGGGAAGGGTAAGTCAGTAATTCTTTGCTAGCATAATTCCAATGAACTCTGAAGGAATTTATTATGCTGTAGCTTGTTTCTTCTGAATAGCACAGTATGGAGCACAAAATAGCAAAAAGAACTTTGGGTTGGGTGGAGAAAGTTAAGACACATATTTAGCAATAGAGGTTATTTATAGATAAAGAAATAAAAACCACCAAAATACACACACAAAGCTGAACATAAGCCATGTAAAAACAACATTTTGAATAGAGGGTCTCTCATAAAGCTGTTGTTAAGTACTTTTAACAGAGGTAAGCTGTAAAAATGTAAGGATACTGAAAGAGAGGACAGGGACTGTTTGACAATGCCAGGTAATGATAGGAAAGCTGCTGGAACAATAGAAATGGGAAAAGTAAGGTCCCTTCTGACTCACTCAGAAGACAGTTTTTGACCTATTGACGTAACTCAAGAAATTCCTGCTGATCTGCCAGGGAATGAGGGACTTTGATTCAGGTACTGATGAACTGTTTAAAGGCTCCTGAGCAGTGATGGGGTGGAGCAGGAAGGCAGGGGACAGTTTTGAGACAGAATATCAGTGTCCTGACATCCCAGATGTAAGATTTGTGGAAAGCAGTCAGTTTCACCATTTCACCTGAATGTCAAAAGCTGCAGCTTGTATATGGTGAACATTATCTGGGAAAAAAACAGCTGTCCAATATTTTTTTAAATATGCTGACTAATTTTAATTCAATTCCTCTTTAAACCTGAACTTCTCAGTAATCACCATACCTCTGAGAAATCTGCCTTCTGGCAGAAACCTTTTGACATTTCTTTTTTTGCCTATGAGGAGCAGATGCTTAGCAGCAAGCCTATTTTCCTTCCTTCTCACCCTCTTCCCCTGAAAATACAAAAGGAAACTTCATCCAGATTCAATGCTGTCCATGAAATCAGAGGGTTATCTGATAGACTCATGACCTCACTGGATTATGTGCCCATGTGTGAAAAAAAAAAAAAAAAAAGATTAAAATGGGAACTTGTGCTGCAAAGCTCTGCATACTGATCATGTTTTGAAAGGGTGCTGAGGTGTGCTGTATTTCAGCTGGCAGTCTGCATGCCCTGTGTTTGTGTCTGTGTGCACGTCACACATGGACACACTTGTTGCAGCTTCAGAACATGGTGTGTGGGGACTCAGCTTGCCAAGCAGGATGTCAGCACCTCTGTGTTGACAAGGAAGTTAAGGGTGAAGTCTGGTTACCTAAATAATGGCATCCTGTGCTATTATAGACATTTTTGGTTACGCTGCTTCTTCATTATCTACTATTCTGGTGTTTCACATGAAATCCTCCATTGTGTCTGTTAACCATACATTTTTGTTGCATAGGGAAAATGCCATTAGGACTGTATTTTAAGGAGGCAAATTGAACCCCTAAGTTAGGTTACTCACCATGAAGCTGAATCCCATCCTTGCCAATCAATCATGATGGATTTCAGCCTCACATTCACATAACTTCTCACCTTAGAAAGGCATCAATTTCTACCTAGTCATTAGAAGGATTCTGTTCCTGTCTTTTTTATTAATGCTCAGAAAGCATTAGCACACTGTCTGTTCCCTTCTCAATAGACATAAGTCCCTTCTAGTCCTGGCCAGGCTGCCCATCCTTATGGGTCTACA
This sequence comes from Urocynchramus pylzowi, assembly GCA_013397555.1. NCBI lineage: Eukaryota > Metazoa > Chordata > Aves > Passeriformes > Fringillidae > Urocynchramus > Urocynchramus pylzowi. Next base: position 909,857 of record VZRH01003125.1, read on the forward strand.
CATGCTGCAGGTTTCTGTTTGGACTCTCGGGTATTCTGAGTGAGAAAGTGTAGACAAAGTGCATGAGAACAAGACTCAGAATGTATGTGATACGATTTTCTAGCTGTGAAACCTTTCTTGTTTTGTTTTGTTCTTTTTTTTTTTTTTTTCAAATATGCATGGTGTTAAACCTGTAAAGTAACACTGATAATGACACTACTGTTTTTACATATTCTGCCTAAGGCTCTTTTATGGTGCTAAGCATCAAAAAACCCATGGAAGTGAATTATATGTTTGTGTGGTTCCTGCCCACTGATCCTGCCCAAATGAATAGAATTAGTGTGATATTGGAACTTTAAATTTAAGCTTTTCTGAACATACCTGGAAATTCATCTGCTCCAAATTCTTGTGGCTGATGAATAATATTTTTAGTCTTGGTTCTGGATCTCTTTCCCCAGTGTATGCAAGGTAGTTTATGTCTGAAGGCAAGGACAAGCTTGTTGTATCTTTGTATTTTGGTAATGACAAGTTAACTCTTCATAGTATTTCTCATAATATTTCTCTTTTTCTTGTACTAGACTAAAAAGAAATGAAGAGACATTCAATAATGAAAGCCCTAGTCAGAAACTAGCAGATGTTGTCAGTTTTTTGCATAAGAGGGTGAGTATCAATACATAAGAAAACATCATGGAGATTTGGACTCCAGAAGCATAAAAACCTTAAAAATATTCACAAGTCATTTACAAAGATTTCAGTATATTATGAGAGCACTGTCAAATCAAATGCAAATTTAAATCTAATTAATTCCCTACAAGGGTAGCAAACCCTTCAGCTGTTTAGTTTACATGAATACATTGCTAGACTGGGCCTGAAACATAATCCTTAGCCAGAAAATACACTTAGGGGATGCTTCAGATCCAGAAACCACTTCCTTGGTGCATACATGTAGTGCTGCTGTGAATGTTTCCAATTTCCCATCCTGGGAAGTGTCTTGGGCACTCCCCAGACCTAGGCCTGCCATTGCTGGGGTGGAACAGGGCTGGGGAGACCCACTGGCCCTCAAAATCACAAAAATGCTGAGCTCAGGAGCCTCCTGAGCCTCTGCAGCTCTCCTCCAGTTGGGCTCCCTTTCAAACACAGTTTCCCTGTCTACAAAAAGCTGTCTGGCTGCTGGTCCTGCCAGCCCATGGCAGCAGGAACCTTTCTGTTAGCTTTTTCATGGAGCTCCCACTCAAAGAAAAATTTTTACAAAGCTCTAAAAAAAGCTTTGTCAGAGACAGTTTTGTAATGAAGTTACAATTTGATTCTTCTTTGCCTTGAGATGTCTGATCTTTTCCTCTAAGATCATCAGGGTTAGGTTTTTTTCGGTGGTTTTTTTTTTTTTTTGGTTTTTTTTTTGTTTGTTTGTTTTTTGTTTGTTTTTCTATATCTTGTCTCATAAGAGAAAGATATATTAACTATTGTATTTTATTATTTATTTTAATACCATCAAAATGTATCCTCATCAGTAGCCAGCAGCCAAGCTAAGGTCAGGAGGGGCTGAAGCAAATATAAAGGAGACTTTTTTTTGAAAGCACCATGATTACTATATCTTGCCCAATTTTTGGCTTATTCTCTCCTGTAGCTTTTAGTGGATCACAATCCATTCACTAATTGTCCTCAGTATTCCCAGGTTTCAGTTTCATCAGGCACACACCACGCTAACCCCACGTGTCCCTGAGATTCAAAGCAGAGCTGGAATTTCCCTTCACCTCCTTGTACATGCAGCCAGCAGCTCAGCCCTGGAGCTGTGCTCCCAAATGCATGAGCCTCGTGGGTATTTTGTGCCAGTCAACAACTGGGACTTAGGATGTTGAATACCACATGGGATAAGGGGGAAGAAGCAGTGCAAATTTCTTAGCAAACCCAAGTCCTCCTGCTTTAATTATTTATTCCATGGAAATAGTGATCAAGGGGTTTTTCCAATAGCTGAGAAGTGAAAATGTATGCTAGAGAGGGCTTACACATATAAATATATAGATATACCCTATATATAGGTATATGTAGGTGTAAGTATTTTATCTGGTGTATTTATATTGGGTGGGTGGGTGAGTGTATATATATATATATATATTTGTATATGCACATATAAACCAATTTTAGTCTTGAGGAATGACAGATTATCTATTTTTTTTCACAGAAGTGTCTCAAAGTGATATGTTTGGTTTCAGATCCCAGGACCATCACCTGCCCTAACAGACACAGGAAGAAACTTTGGACTCTCCTTTTAGTCTGCAGTTTCTTTAACTTGATGGTGCTGAGGAGCCTCTGGATCACATTGTAAGGATCCTGCACAAGAGCCTGTTCTGGAAAAAAAAAAAATCCTTTCCTCCTGCAGTAGCTTTCTTATCACAATATTGACTGAACCTTTGGCAATGTTGGTGGGGGAAACAGAAATCTGCTTCCAGCTGGAAGAGGACCATTTAAAAAGTGACAGGGAAGAGATGATGTTGGGGTTCTTTCTTCACAACAGCTTGCAGCCTCTTAGGAGAATGGGGTAAACTAATAAAGGAAGATTTTTGCCTAACCATTTGGGGCTGAGGTGCTTCTCCATCCTGGGCACCAGCAGGAATAGGAAACAGAGCTGATGTCTGTGCCAGGCAGCTCCTTTCTGATGCATGAGCATTTGTAGCAGCCTCTTAAACCCTACTGTAGATGCCCCATCAGTATTTTGGTTTGCAGGGTGGTTTGGCCCCCATCACTGCAGAGGTCTGAGAACATTTTGTCAGAGAAGAGTGCCTAAAGAGATAGTTAAGATAGTCAAACAGGAAAAGGGCTGCTGCATGGCAGGAAGGGATTGAGCTGCTCTTCCCATTCCTTTGGCAATAGGACAAGCTGTAATAGGCTTAAACTGAGGCAAAGGCTATTTAATTTAGGCTTTGAGAAAGGAAGAGAAATTATCTCAAGCTAAGAAGAGGTAAATACAGACATTGCTGGTATGGGGTATAGGAAAAAAAATGGCCTTGTATGGCTGCTTTTATGATTACTTGGAGGCCAACAGGTACAGAAAAATAAGCACTGACTGCAGCTGCCTAGTACTTACACTGTGGGGAAAAAGCAAAAAAATGCCACAGCTGACTCCAGCAGGGCTCCTGCCTTTCTTTCACAGCAGCATTCACTTAATGGTATTTGCCTGGATACATTTGCCCATGGGCCTTTGGTTGAAGGAATAAAGCTTTAACATAAAACACCTGCTAGTCATGTGGAAATTGCAAAAGAGGCTTTTTTTTCCTCCTAAATTCTGCCTGATGACAGAAAAGGAGAGCAGGTGCTGAGGAAGAAGGAGAATTGACCACAAACGACAATGATATCTTGTCCCCTCTTCCAGACATTGCTAACTAGCCATAAACTGCAATAAATGAAGTTTTGTCAGTCTGCCAAATAGATATATGCATTCCCATTACATAAGTGCAATTATTTAGTGTAACCTCTGAATAATATCTTTAACCATTGTGTTCCTACTCAGGAAGAAAGAAGTGTAATGCATTGAAAAAAATACCAAGAAAGCCCAAACCACCCCAAAATCATGGGGGAGACTAAAGCATTCACTTAAGGTGTTAAAGAAAGAGAAAACAGTTTTTCTCTCTCTACTCAGAAAAATGGAAGTCAATTAACATTGACATTTCCAGACTGTAAGCCATGCAAACTTAATTTTCAAGGTCTGGATTAAAAATAAAATTGTAGATTATACTGGCCTTACATACCTTTGTAAGGTTACTGCTCCCACTATATTAACTATGAAAAAAATCTGAAAGATTTATATAGTTCTGTCTTGCATTTTTTTTTTCTGAGTAAAGCAACTCAATGAAGAATTAATTGTTGCTTAAAGCTTTGTCTAAGACAAGTGATACCTGACCCCACCTCCTGCAGCCACCAGGGACAAGGGGACACCAGGAGGGTTCTGCTGGGTAGGATGGCCTTGGTGCCTGTGTTCTGCATGGCTAGTTGGGGACTGGGATGCCTGGGCTAGGCTGGATCAGCCCCAGGAGAAGGGCACTGTGCATCACTGCCTGTAAAACACCAAAGTAGGCCCTGCAAAGCTGTCCTGCCAGATAGCCCTCCTCCAGGCAGGACCACAAACCTGTGTTAATCCTGCCTTCTGGGTCACAGGCTGCACAGAAATGAAAGGGAAAAACAAAACTCACAGAGAAATTCTTAAGGTAAGGGGACCCACATCTCCTCTGATAATAGGAAAATCTTTGGCTGACTGAAACACAGAACATGTAAGTTCTAGATGTTTATGGTGAAAACTGCAGCAGATCCAAGCATGTGAAACTCTTGCAAGAGTGCTCCTATCTGTACTTCCTAGGATGTGCTGTTTTCTAAGTCAGTGTTTACTGGTTCTTGGTTGATAGTATCAAACACTGTGATTTTCAAAGGAGACCAAGAGATTTATGTGTTCAGCTTCCAAGGAAAGGGAAACAATAATCAGACCAAACACCTAAAGGCAAGCCAGAATCCTTGAGACTGAGCCATGTCCCATTTATCATGCCAGGGACAGGGGTGAGGGCAGCAGGCTCAGTGTGATGCATGTGACAGCCAGCAGTGCTGCTGTTGGTGAGGGGACCATGGAAGGAGCAGGAGCATGGTCCTGTGTGGCAGCTGGGGAGGGAGCAGGTGTGTGCACACATCTGTGAGCGTGGGTACAGAGCTACAGAGCTGGGTTTGCTAACCAGAGCCAAGGCCTGTCTGCAGACATGACTTTTAGTCAGCCCACCAGCACTAATGAGCTATGGCAGGGATGTGGGTGATGATCAGATTTCCTGTGACATTGACTTTTAGCCATAGCTGAAATCAATAAATCAATAGTATCGTCCAGTGAGCTCTGTTGGCTTGGAGTTAACATGTAAACACCTGAAAATTCATGTTCCCATAATCAGCACTTTTTAATCTTCATTCAGCTAGAAGATAAAATAAAAACACAAGAGGAGGCATTTGTCTTCGACACAAAATCATACAAAAAGTCTTTTTTTATTAAATATACATTACTTACAGTTTAAGTCTTTCTTCTGTACAACAGTAACCATAGAAAACAAAAGAAGCTAAGGCTAAATTTTTTCAATCCCTTAACAGGGTATTAAGACATGTTACATTGTCTACAAAACTGACTTAGACTGAGGCAACGTCCTGTGGAATTCTCTTTAGAAAACCAGATAGTGAAAGGGGAATAATCTAAATCTCCATTTTGCTTTTTACTGTAACTAAGAGACTCTTGCTTTACCCTTGGACAAACCATTAAAAAAAAATTGGTTTTTTTTTTTTTTTTGCTTTGCTACTAAAATGAACGGAGCTCTGAGAGATGTATTTAATAAAATTTGAGTAGAACAAAGAAAAAAATGAATGATGAAGGGCTCATCTGTAGAAAGAACCAATTTTTTATTATTACAATTACTTAATCTCAGCTGCCACTTTGCTCCTTTTCTTTTTTTTTTTTCCTTTTTAGGGTACCTTTATCTATCAAAATCCCATAAAATCATTCCAGTGTTAGTGTGCTGGCTCCTGAATTGGTTGACAAGACACCACCCACAGACCAACCTTCCCAAAACAAAGTTTTAGAAACTTCTGAAGGTGACTTAAGCCATATCATGGGCTTTGTGGAGCTGAAGTTCATTGCCTTATCCCAAATTTTATCCATAGTTTTGCTAGAAAACAAGACAATTTCAGTGAATGCAACTGTCGTTGACAGCAGTAAGGGATGGCAAACATAAGGTCCTGACTTGGATTCATGTATGTCAGCCCCAGTTTGCAGGAGATCATCAAAGCAAGAGCAATATGAGACTAAATTCATCTGTGATGTATCTACATTGACCTAAACAGGATTACAACCAGGCCTGAAGCTGCCTCTTGTTTCTTTCACAAAGAGGGTTTCAAAGCAGGTCAGGTATGACAATGTTAAGGTTCTCACTATCATTCAGATGTAATGGTCTGTGTTACAGATTTCATTTGCAAAAATCACAGAGTATAGATTTTTATGACTGGATGTCTGAATAAAAAAATGTACCAGTTTGCTCTCCTTAGCTCCTGAAACTTCAATTCCACTGTGTTGTGAATGGAAAGTGAGGCTGTGACTGGCTGTATCTAAGCTTTACCTAAGAAACAATCCTTCTCCTCTCTTGACAATGTGGGTGCTGCATTGGCAGCAATGACAAAACACATCAGGAAAGGATGTGCCTAAAGGACACAAGAAGGAGCTGTAAAGGGCATGCAAGAATGAGTAAATAATTTCCCATGCAGAATTAGTTCCAAATGGACTCTATTTTGGGCTGTGGGATTGAAATTTGTGAAGAGAATTATGACTAGCATATCAAAAAGTAAGTAGTGTTGCAATGTGAACAGCAGCCAGTAGTTTAGAAGAAAGTTGCCACAAGCATCCTAAACCAGGGAGTGTAAAGTCTCTAAGCAAACACCATTCTTTGGCTCACCTGTTGTACCCAACATTTGATTAAATGTTATGATTGTTTGAGGGAAACCATCCCCAGTTCTCCTTTGGGCTACCCAGGAGAGTTCCAGCAATCTAACTGGGGAGATTCAGATCTGGTATCAGCCAGAGCTTCGAAATCCTCTCCCATGTTTGAAGCACATCTGATACTTTACAGATTGTCAGGACAGCTAAGACTGTTTTGGCAGACTAGCAGCAATTTACTCCATGGCAAAAAAACCTACCACTGAAAAATACCTGAAAGCCTCAAATCCACCTGATGGTTACCATGCATGGCTTCAAACAGTGTACATTTTCCAAGAGCTTTTGCCTCCTTCACTGCCCCATCACAGTGGTAGTTTGGAGTGTTAATGTCCTCTTTTCCCCTTAGATGCCACCACCTCTAGGTGACTACATTTCCACGATGGAGTGCAATCTCCCTTCTGGCTGAACACCCAGCTCACATTTTGGTTTCTGTGACTGCCAGGAGAAGAATCATAATCTTAATTTGAATTGTAAAACAAGCTCCTCTGACTCCTACCAACAATTTGATAGCTCCACATATTAAAGAAAAAGGAGGGATGAAGAAAACAGAGGTGAACTATAAATGGAGTGACACTGTCAACACAAACTGTTGCCTTAATCCTTCCTTAGCTCGGCTTGTAGACTTTGCACATTACAAACAACAAACAACGAGCTTACAAATTACAAGAGTTCACCAGAAAGTGTGCTTTTCATCCAATTTTTGTTTTTGTCAGAGTAACTTATTGCAAAAGATCACGAAAAGAAGCACCAATACACTGAAATATTCAAACTCTCTATATGCATGTCTTGAAATAAACAGTCAGAGAAAAAAGCTACTTCAGACCCAGAAGAAGAATGTGTTTAGAAGTTTCATGTACAAAAGCAGCAGGGAGGAGGGGGCCGCCCACACTGAAAGAGGACATAAAGAACCTTCCACTGGGAAAGAAAGTGCAGGAAACTGCAGAACCCAAGGGAACAAATCATGCTTTGAAGCTGTGATGGCAACCTGTGAAGAAAACCCCCAAAAACTTCAAGGGCATGGTGCAACTCTAACTGTAGTCAAGCAAGAGGTCTCCCACCAAGCTCTAAAGATGCTGGATAAGGCCCTTGGTTTGGCAGGGGTGTAACTATATCACTTGGCTTGTTTGGTAAGTAGGCATTAAAAAACTGCATCAAAGCTTTGAAACAGCACTCACAAGGTCTCAGACTTTGCTCAAGTCTTTTATGAAGGGTTGCTTTCTGAAAAATAAAATAGAAAAAAACTCCTTCATGTCTGTGGAAAAAAAACCAGCAGTGCAGAAGAATATTTGAAACTGGTCTTGTTTAGGGTAAACTTTGAGTAGGTGAGAGACACAAACAACAATGGCATGAGATGGTGGACCACAAAGACATCAAGTTCTGCCTCCTCTACACTCCTGTTAATTTGAAGTGGAGCATGCATGTCAACTGACTGGCTTCCTTACAGAAGGAAGGTTGATTTTGTTCTGAAGATGGGATTTGTTTTTTAAGGGATTCATCTCATTGAGGACTTAAGGTTTCTGGATGGGAACTTATGATTTGAAAAGCCAACAAGTATCAGACATAGCTACTTGGGGTTAACAGATGCCAGGATATGACAGACAGGAAACTTGCATCTCAAATGGCACCAGACATGTAGAAAGGCAGCTGAGAAGGCTGAGTTAGCTTTAGATTCAGAAATTTGTGGATCTGGCTTCATGTATGCTATCTGCCAAAGTTCCCATGTGAGGCAAAAAATGGATGTTGGATCTAGAACAGACTGAAAAGAGAATTATCCACTTCCCCACAGATCACTGATCAGATTGTCACTGGCTCAAAGCCGTACTTTGAAACTCTATTTTAATGTATTTGGTGACAAGGAGATGTACACATTTACGAGGCAGAGATGCTTGGAGTAATTTTTAGAGTAATTTAGATGCAAGGTGTTCTTCCTTGACCCCAGTTGTCACCACTGTAAAAAAATAAACGTCCCTTGTAATACCTGTGGAGATGTGTCTACTGGATAGTAGGAATTTACAATAGTCAAAACTATTGTAAAGTTCGGATTCATAGGCAAATTCTGCAAGAAGTAACTCTCTATTGCCAGGAGACTACCCTGTCTCTATAATCAATGGAGAGAAAAAGATATTTCTAGTGATTAATTTAATCTTACAGGATGTTTGAGACATTTGCCCTGTTCTCACCAACCACAGGGCTGGACAAGACTGGATGGCAATTGTGAAACAGGCAGTTGGTAAAACCAAATGCAAAATGAAACAAACCCAAAAGACTCAGATAAAAGCAATATCCAAGTGCTTCACAGGTTTTGGACTCCATCTTACAGTCAGCAAAATCAATAACTGACTTCATTAGGAAAAGATTCATAACCCCTCACCATAGTGAAACTATATGATATATTGATTGCTCCTCACCCAATATGTGAAATATGTGATCAGCTAAATGCTAATATAGACAAAGATCTCATTAAAATAAGGGTTTGGATTGCACTGTAAAAATTGAGCAATTGATAAGTAGGATGAGTTAAATCTAGCTAGATCAGGTTAAAATAAAGCAGAGAAGAGGTATCTTATTTTTGTAATGTGGTTATAGTTTTAACTCAAATATCAGGGGCATCTCATGATTGAACACACTTTGATAACCACACAGCTCTTTATGTCTCATTTTTACAGTCATATTTACCCAGGTGGGAATTCTGGCTTAGCTCATATGAATTAAAAGTATGTCTTTTATTTGGCTTTTTCACTTAGACATAATCTAAGTGTGGAGCCATGGCAAGAACAAGAAGAAATAAAAACTGTACATTTTAAAAATGGACCCAAAACACACACACTGTCTTGTCTCTAGTAAGTGAATATGGACAGATGAAATACTAACTGCCAACTACATAGGTAACTTACTTAGGACCAAAGTTTTGTTTCCAAAAGAGAAATGGGACTCAATTTTCAGAGGTATTTAAATGTCTTGTAGTATATTAGAACATTCCACAGCAAGGCAGACACAGAAATTAATTAGAGTTAAATGCTCATTTTGTTTAGTCACTTAAGCATTGATCCACATCCTCAAGAGACTAAATTCCTGGTAAAGCCTATCCTTCACCCAGGTGGCAGCCAAGTTAGTTGGTGTTAGCTTCCCAACATCCAGCCTTCCTTTGTTTTCTATAGCCAGGCACTGGCATTCACACAGAGTCCTTCTGGGCATCCAGCTCAGACTGCATGACTAAATATCTTTATAAGCATGGCTATTATTGATCAAGTCTTTTCTGGAAAACAGGAATTTGCAGTGCTGAAATCCATATCTAAGACTTCATAATTTCACAGCCTGCTTAGCAATAATGATTTTCATAGGTTACATATCATATCAACAAGAGAAAAAAAAGAGACTGTATCCTTCTACCAGTCCCTTACTTTTATTATGAAACTCGTCTTGGGGGAGGAAGAAAACCCAAACTGGCTCCAAAAAACTCTTTGACAGACTCAGGTTTTCCACTGAAATGAAATCTGAAAATTTATGTATAAAAAGTATTATCCCCTGGCTTTACTTAAAAATAGTATCGAGAATGACAGCTAAAAGAAAAAGGGAAAACATCCCATTTAAAAAGAAATATTAACAAAAATAGCAGAAATGGGTTTAAATAGATGGGAAAAAAGTTCAAATTTGAACTAAGGAAAATGAATTTTAGCTCTAGTAGATTTTTTCAAAACTGTATTTCTTTTATTAAAAAAATATTAATTGCTTTTAACTGGTATTGAAGGAAATCCAATTATGCCCTCACTAAAGAAAGCATTAGAACAGAACAAAAAACAAAAAGAAGTTTATACTTAGAGTACTTCATCTAGTACATTTTATCTATCTTTAATAAAAATAATTTTGACATCCTGATTTAGAAGTCCATATAAATGTGTTCATTTATTCATCTGTAGCATAAAAATCTTCCCATCTTAGTACATCCACAGGTATAGATGCACGTCTCTGTATACTCATGCATACACTCATATGAAGTCCTTTCTTTTTACAGAATCACCCCAGCCTAGCTAAATTTTCAGTTTTACCTTCCTATTCTATTCTTCATGTAGCCAATTAAGTGCACTAGCACATCAGAGATCTCTCATACAGAAGCTATTTCATAAAAGATGACTCAAACACAGGCAGAGGCGCCCTTGAACTCTCCTATTCCTCCCTTCTGCCATGCCAAACAAAGCAGCTTGATCTGCAGGAAGGAAAGAGAAAAGAGAATTGCTTTGCCAGGATTTTACCACCAAAGTCAAAGTAACATGAAGAGAGCCCAGCTACTCAGTCCATCATTCCAATGCTCATCACACAGAAACACTGTCAAGTAATTGTGTCACCCAAACAGCCAGTGTGTGGCAAAATGGCTGCAGCTGACCATGGCTGAGGAAGAATGGCACCAAACTAGTTTTGATATAGACAGCTTTATAAAATTGCTCAGGGAAGAGTTCTGCTTATAGGGCTGGCCTCATATGTCTCTTCACACAAAAATGATGTCACTCCAAGACTGCTTTTTCTTCTCTGAATGCTCCAAAAGAAGTGGTAAAGAATCACCACATCCAAACAGTCATTTATTTATTTATTTTTCCTTGTCTGCTCTCTTCTCTCATAAAAAAAAAAAAAACCTCAAATAATCTTGAATAAACACCTATGTAACTTTCCAATGGACTGCCTAGAAAAACAGCACCTGTTTCAAGTGTAAGCTCATCTCTAGTTTGCTGTGGGCTACTACCTCATACTGGGATTCCTTAATTTTTAATCAATATAAAAAGGACCACCATGTGGAAACCCCAGTATGACTGCACAGGGTGTAGGGCAAAGAAGGAGATTTAGCTGCAAAATCAATTGTCTTGAATTAAATCAAGAGTATTGCAATTAATAAGATTTTTCTTCCCCTTCACTTTAGGCTTAATTCTACCACCAGCAAATTCTACATACTCTTCAGAAGCCCTGCAAAGGCAGATGACACACGGACACAACAAGGTGTTCAAAACCTCAGTGGCTGGGACTCCTTCATTTCTTACCCTTAGGATGTTTGTGATTGAAAAGGAAACCTCCTTTCATCCTCTCACTGTAACCATGCAGCACAAGTAAAAAGGGCAGAACTTGATTCTTCAGTAGTGTTCCCAATCAGGAAAGGACAAAAGACTTAAAAACAAAAAGTGAAGATTAATTTGAAGTAGAGTATTTGGAATCTCTTTGTTTCCCTAATGTTCTTCCTTGTAAAGGAGGTTTATCAAATATTCATCTTTTTAGACATGACCTCGGACCTCTCTTTATTTAGTTTTGGAGAAGTTATTCCAATTTCTACAAACAGGAAATACCAATCAATCTTTCATGAAGTTTTGAGAGGTTTTTTTGAGTAGTAGGATTTATTTTTTCTTTTTTAGAAGAGCTGGAAGAAGGTGTGAGTCATGTTTAAGATTAAACTATTTTGTTTTTTTTTTTTTTCTCATCTATGTTCTTTTCCTTTTCCACAGGAGCAACAGCGTTTAACCTCAGTGTGTGATAATCCTCCATGTGGCATGAACAGGCATATGCTGCATTTCTAAAATTTCAGACAAATATAGAGCACCTAAGTCCTAGCAGCTTCCTAAACCCCTTGGAGATTCAAGCTACTATTTTCCATGCTTCAGCTAGGGTTATACTAGTGTATGCTGGGTCTACGTAGCCAGCCTTATGAGATGGAGGTGAAAGAGATGCATGGGAATGATATTTATTGTTGATACATATATTGTTGGAAAAGTACTGAGAAGCCTAAAAGTTACAGTAAAAGGACAGGAGGTTGGGGGAAGGAGCTTAATGAGGACAGTTTTATTTTCCTTTATCTCATACCAGCTTTTCAACTGGTACAAATTAATTTCACACCATTTAAATCAATAGACAATATATCAATTAATAACATTTGAGAATTTGGCTGGTTCTTTATGATTATTGTAAATGAGCCCGTGAAATAAATCAGGTGTTTTGATCTCATTCTTTCCCTCTATCCTGTCCCAGTATCTGCAGAGCTATGTGTTCAACTGCTTCACCTGTACTTTACATAGTCCAGCTCTAGTGTAAAAGCAATGACTTAAATGGCTCCAGAGAAAAAACAACAACAAATAAATGCAGGGACTTTGAAACATCCAAGAACTGACAGCAGAAACCAGGTGTGCACGTGGATCTTATTTTGTGTAGGATGGGACAGCAGGTCTCTTGAGCTGCAGAAGTAAACTGTGATTGCCAAGTTCTTGTGCAGAGAATGAGGCACTGTAATTGTTCTCAGTGTTTCCTGTGCAGGGCGGTCTTCTCCAAATGAAAAAGAAGCTAGCAAAAAATGAGTGTTAAAAAAGAAAAATAACTCAAAAAGAAAAAAAAAAAAAGGAAAGGAGAAAGCAATAAAGAAAGGGAGGTTAGGGGAGGAAGAGTAAGAAGAAATTGCATTGTCCATCAGATAAAATATTCCCGTTTGCACTCGCTCACTGTGTTTTGCAAGTCAATGTCAGCTTTAAAGGAGCTCTCAAGGTTTTCTGGGTATTCCTTCTCCTTTTTCTGGCTATTTCGATGTGCTTGTTTGTGTTGATAGAGGAATCTGCTCATGATGGCAATGATGCAAAAGATGATGAATATCACAACTGCTATTACACCTGTAAAGGGGTAAAAAAGGAAGGACAGAAAGAGTGAAAACCAAAACCAAAGGCTCAGTTACCTCAAAAATGTGTTACCAATGCACAGCAGCTAGCTGGTATGACAGATCAGCTCATATCAGTCCATACTCAATCATATGCCTCTATCACACCCTCCCTGGTAGTTTTTATTTCTATTTTGTCACTTTAAGAACTCTAAAAATAGAGCATGTATTGATATAATTGACCTAATTTCTGTAAAATTAGGCTTTCACTGGAAATAAAGTTAGTTCAGTGTGTTTGCTTTTAAACACTAAATCTGCTCATACAAATTTCTGCTCTGTTGTATTTTCTTCTGTGTTATCTCTGGGAGCCTTGCATGAGCCTTGTACACTTTGGTTTATAGCTTCCAGATATTATCAAAGGCAGCTCACTACAGGGCATGCCATAAAATAAACAGAGATAAATTGTCTTCTAGGCCATTACAGGAAAATTAAAACCATATATGAAATTATGAGGACACTGTTCCCCAGTATATAAATACTTCCACATGACCTGGTGAGTTCCACTACACCACCACAGAGAGAGCTCAGGAAATATGAGATATGTGAATACTCTGCCAAGTACTCACCAAGGTGGTGTGTAAAAAAATTGCTACTCAGCTGAGTCTTAGAACACAGACTCACATGGAATCAGAGAACACCTAGAACCTCTGGAGATCATCTTGTCCAGATCCCCTGCTCAGGCAGGCAGGCCAACAGAGTTCATTTATATTTTAGAAGACTCAGGCTCCTGATGATCCATGTGTGACCACAATAATCCACAATGCAGTTGATTCCCTAGGTAGCTTGACACAGATATGTGCTAATAAACAGAGCAGATACTAGACCTGCTTCAGATTACAAAAAACCCCTTGGACTAGATTTCCTGGAGCCCAGATTTAAAGTCTCCTAGATTTTTGCCTTGACAGAATTATGTTTTGACTGTCGTCTTTAAAAATGAAGTTACCTCCAATCACAGCTGAGTCACTTCTGACTGCATTGGTGAGAGGTTCTCTTTCATCTGTCTTCCCAAAAGGATCTGCAGTTGGTTAAACAAAAGAGAACTTATTTTCTGTATCAATTGTTCATTTTCCCTGTGGCTTAGACAGAAGCGTCCTCTTACTCTCGTGAATTCTATGTTTTCAGAAGATGTAATTTGGGGGATTGGAGAACTGAACCAGAAGGGTCTGGAAAATAAAGTGGGTTTGCAGAACAATTTTCTTCTACACCTTCAGGAGCAAATTCTATTAAGGGTATATTTAAAAGGAAACAGAAAATTTCACACTAACAGCTGAAAATGTTGTTTCAGTTAATCAGAAGAATCAGAGAGACATTTCAACTAAACAGAAGAAAAGCCTGTTGGGAGCTTTTCTCAGTCAGAGATGTATTATTATCTTTTTTGTTGTTACCTAAGAAATGATATCAGAAACAAGCCAAAAGAAAGGGATGCTAGGCAGATTTAGATGTGACCTATGCTTGTAGATGAGATATACAAGTTGAATTCAATCCCACAAAGAGAAGCAGTCTCTGCTTGGGACATCTCATTTACTACATTTGTGGGACTGTAACAGGAATAAAAATATACTTTTACACACAAATATAGAATGCATCATAGAAAAGATTAGACTGGAAAGGAAATCTGGGGGTTATTTAGGCTGATCTCAGGCCTCTGATCATAAGCTCAAACAGGGCCAAATTCAAAATTAGATCACACTTGGTAATAATTTTGTCCATCATCAGTAGATTCATCTCACTTTATTTTTCAGTATACATGAGTTATATAAATCAAAACTAGTAATTTAGGGTTTTTTTTTAATTTAGTCAAAGAGGAGAACAACCTACTACTATTTTATACACTAAGATGGCTGTCAAAGATTGATAGTGTGACTCACTTCTTTTCACAAACTAGAAGAGGAGAGCATTCGTTATTTCAGACTGAAGATTAGTTAACTTTCTGGATAATGGAAGTTTGGTGAGATTTTTTTTTACCCCCTCCCTCAGCTGAAGCCAGTGAATTCAGTGACAATTAAAAATTTACATCTTTTCCACAACAGTTCTCCTGTACTAGAGAGAAAATTGCAAGTGATTCCATTGCTAGTCAAAAAGAGTAATAAAAAATTGTTAACTATGTATTAAAAAGTATGAAATATTTTTTTAATTAAAAATTACATAAGATGTTATTTGTGCCTAAAATATTATTTAGGATTGACACTTAATGCAATCAGCGCTCCACTATTTTTTTGGTTACTGGAATTTAAGCACTGAGAAGAAACCAGAACAAATGTTGGAGAGCAGTTTCAGAATGGAGGCCAACAGCCACAAGCCCCAAGAATTATATTTTGCCTGAGAAATAAAATCATGCAAGGAGAGGATGGTTTGTGACAGTGCAGTCGATGGCCTGCAGTAGCAGAGCCATCTCCACTGGGAACACAATACACTCTGAAGCCAAGGAACAGCAATACTGGGTCTCATCTAAGACCTCAACAGGACATCCTCCTCCTTTTAGATAAAACTGATGGCATTACAGCTGGATTCTAGGAGCTGAGGTCACAAGGCTCCTAGAAATTATCTAGTCCAAACCCCTACTCAAATCCATGTCTATTAGAGCAAGTTTTTCAGAGCTATATCCATTTGGGTTTTGAATATATCCAAGGATGGAGACTTTACATCCTCTCTGGGCCTCACACCACTCTTCTTACCAAGTCTGTATCCTGTGGGATTCTTCCAAGCAGCTCCATGAGAGAGTCAAAGGTTGCAGTCATGCATTTCTGCCATTTTTCCTTCCTCTGAGAAGCCTCAACTTCACCATCTCACAGTTTCTACAGCCAAGGCTGTAGCAGCCTAGCCAGTCAGAGCTTGTTTGGAAATACCAGGTTCAGCACAATTAGCACAGTGAGACAGAACTGTTCACTGTTTAAGGTGCCTTTCAGATGCAAATCTTTTCTGTGTAGTTCCAGACTTATGAAAGCATCTGATATTTTTTACTTTAAATGCTTGAAGAGCTGCTCTCAGAGGACAGGCAGCTCAAGACTCCACCACTCACACAGCTGAATCTCCTCCGTATTTTTTACACAAGTTTAATATTAAGAAAAAATAACACAGGATAAGTCTATTATCTCTGTTCCATCAACACAGAGTTCAAAATAACAAGATCTTTACACATGCCTCAGTGAGGAAGGTGATCTGCAGATCTTTGTTAAATATCAAAAACCACAGTATGTCACCTCTCATTTTGTGCTTCCTCATCAGAAGAAGTGTGTTCAGATAACTCTGTGAATGGATTTTATTCCATATCTGTCTGCGAGGAAACTTTTTTGAACACAAGTATTCCTTTCTGAAGGAAACAGCTTCAATTGTTTTCAAGTTACAAATATAGAAAGCTTTTTTCACACACTTTAAGAGTTTTCCTGGTGGGCTTTTTTGTTGTATCTGCACATTAGAATATCGACACAGACATGTACAGCCTCCTTTGAAGTTCTATTTTTCTTCTCAGACATTCAATAATGAGAAATTGGAAGTGATGAATTGAGATATGAGCACTAAATTTGAAAGTTAATCCTTGACTCTGTTTTCTTTTTATTTCTTAAAATGTGTCCTTTGCATGTAAAAATGTAATGCTCAAGTACATCTATAGAAATTATAATTTGCTACAAATTGGATTTTTTTTAAGCAAGAATCAACCACCCATTGCTTTTACTTTAGCATATAAAGACATGAAGTCTTCAGAGCTCACTTGTTCTAAAGATCTTATTCAGGCTTTAATCAAATCCAGTGTGAATAGTGAGACTGGAATGTCAGATAATTCATCACATTGAGAGGAAATCATATTTTATAGCACAGAGTGCCAAGACAGGCATGAGTTTTTCTAATAATTCTGCATTTCTGATGCAACAGTGCTTAACCTTAACAACAGAGTGCAACTGATTGTATGCTTTCAATATTTAAGTTCAAATGCTACACTCTGCTCTGTGTTCTGCCCTGAAGTTCTGAGCCTCAGGTTTTACTGCTTTCTAAACTCCTTAGAAAAATTAGATCATTGAGGTGACAGATCACAGGGCAAAGAGTTCATATTTTCAGTATCATTGCCCATTCAGGACTCACAAGACACATTTGTCTGTGCATCAGAGCAGACACCTCAGACAACCTGAGGCAGTGAGAAGGAAGTGGGGGCTGGGGAGGAGCACATGCTCACTGGCAGCCACTCTCCAGAGTAATCAGCAGCCTTTTTCCTATGCAGAATGCTAATAGCATCATTTGTTTTCTGCTGAATGTCTTAGGCAGAAGCTGCAGGAAATGGGGATTTGATGTAAGTACAAATGTGAAAGGAATTGTATTATGATCTAAACCAGAGTTTTATTAGTTATCAAAAAGGAGAAAGTAGCTTTATAGGTCAAGGGGCAAAAAACAGCCTTTAATTTGTACCCTTTTCTGGTCATTAAGAATTCTGCCACATCCACTGGTGTCTAAAGCAGCAACTTGATAGTGCCTGTTCATGGTGACAACACTTCCAGCTGCTCTCAGTTTCCTTCTCTGCATACAAATTCACATATGCGAAATACTTCAGATTCCCAGAGGACAGCTTCAGGATTGCAAAAGATACACAAACGATTGGGATCATCTTGCTGGCACTGCTCAAGTAGTGCTCCCTCTCTTTAGTCTAAGAGAATGAAGCACAAGTATTCAGTAGAAGTCACATATGCCAAGGGGTTTGTACAAGGCTTTTTGCTCATTTCTGTTAGGGTGGGAACAAATTTGAATTATTTTTTATATGACTTCTATTGCTTTATCACCACTAGAATACAGAATCTGTGTAACATTTCTGTTCTCCTTTGAGATCTGCAGCACCGGAATTCTCTGGAGTGGATGGGAATGACAAATCAGGTGCATAACCAAACTTTCAAAGATTTTCCACTACAGCTTAGAGACTTTTTTGTTTGTTCTGGGTAGGCAAGTTTTAGGCAATCCAGGAACTTAGTCTGAAAACATTGTTTCAGAACAATGACTTTAATGACTTTTAAAGGGGCCTTGGCTAATCCTGATGCCCATCCTCAACACTCCTGACTGAGAGAGTAGAGGGAACTTCCTAGCTCCACTATCCATACTGTCACAATTGCATTACAGCAAAAAGGAAGGAAACCTCACTCTGCAGTATCCTTTAAACTCCCCAATGCCCTCCCAGCAGGACATACCTGATGAGGAATATATTGTGGTTGCTGTGTTCACATCAGCTTCCATCATGGATGCACAGCTGGATTCTGTCAAGGAACCTTTGACAGTCACGGGAGCAACGCTGGGATGGCGTAAGGCAGCTTTCAGGGGAGAGATGTGGTTGTACTGAACAGAGGACAGGCAGCCAGTGAAACCATAGGCATTTGCCTTGGAGACTTCAGGGTCCAGGGACAAACTGTCTGCAGTGCAACAGAAAAACACTCTGGCAATTGACTGTTTTAGGAAGGCATTAAGAAAATGAATCCTCTTTTGCCTTACCACCCCTTTTACATCTACTATCCAATTTCAACTGTTCAGGTTCCCCTTCAGCAGTCTACAAGTCCTCCCTGGCCTGACCCATGAGGTCCTTTCTCTGTTATGCTACTTACCTTGAATTGTCTTGCACATAAAAGCCTGCACTGCACTTTTTTCCTCATCCATTTTCTCTACTAATGGACAATACCTAGCACATCATATTTACTAACCACAACAATAACAACAAAAACAACAATAATAACAAGAATAATACTACTACTAATGAGTAAAATAGCAACGCTAAGTACCATAGAATTCTGGGGCTGATACTCTTTAACTTTTTTTTTTTCCATCTGCTAACAGCATCAGTTGCACATATATGGACCATACCTTCAAGGCATTCTGCCTCCTCCACTCTTTGGATGAAAGACCCTGCTCTCTGTTTTCTGTCATGAAGACATGTGGCCTGTCACTGAATGGCTTGTTACCTCAGCTTCCCATCCTTCTTCAAGAGTTTATTATTCAACTTTTCTGAGGCAACTATTCATGTTACTGCTTTTTTTACTATCAGAATTCCTAGGAATTTTCCTAGTTATTAGACAGGCTCTCACTCTACTAGCCCTATTTCACTAATACAATAAAGACTAAAACTATACCTTTTCTTATCTAAATCAAAATCAAAACAAATATCGCTGTGTTATTTTCCAGCCTGTGGATAAAATAGCACAAATAACTTATCTGTTGGTATGTGTTCAGTTAAATTTCACAAAGAGAAAGCAAATCAAAAGCAAGTTCTTTTTTATATAATCATAGAATGATTTGGTTTGGAAGAGACCTTAAAGATCATCTCATTCCAAGCCCCTGCCATGGGCAGGCACACCTCTTACAAGACCTGTCTGCTCAGGGCCTCATCCAAGCTGGCCTTGAACACTTCCAGGGATGAGAATCCATAAGTTCTTTGGGTAGCCTGTTCCAATGTTCCACCTTCACAGTAAAAAAATTAGTTCCAGAAGTTTTTATATCAAAGATTTTTTGGGAATGTCAGTGAAGGACAGTGAAGCCATTTTCTATTTTCTCCAAACTCATATTATTTACTTTCCAGAAATTGAAATTCATGCTGCTTAGAGGTCTCAAACATGATGTGCTTTATATCTAGGTCAATCAAACAAGAAAAAGCCTACAAATGCACACAGACACAGTATCAAAACTTACTCAAAGTCTTAAAAAATACCTGCAAATGGAAAAAAAACCCAACCTTCTAGCACTGAAAGTTTTGGGAATACTTCCAATGGCATTGGGAAATAAGGGTTCATAGCTTTTGAAGTTTGTTTTAAAATCTTGAAAGAATAAGATGCTAAATTTTAAGATGATGTCCAATTTTTCCATTATTATTCAAATACAATGGTTCTACAAGTGGTCAGGATTTACGAAAAAAAAAAAAAAGCCTTCTCTCAAAGCTCATATTGCTATTTTAATCATATAAACTTCTTTTTTTTTTGTACAAAAAATTACAGAGAAATCTCAAAGCCAGCCCAAATCACACATTATTTTATGCTCAAGATTTGTGACTGTTATTCCATGAACCCAGAGGGAATTAGCTGAGAAAGATTTCTAATTATGTTTGAGTGTCTTTGTGGAAGTATAACACAGAAGAGTGTGGCTCTTTGTCAGCAAAGCAAGGTACAGTACCTGCTTGATCTCCCAGGGGCTTTACAGGAGAAATGCTCAGTTTGCAGAGCTGTCAGGGGCACAGCCTCTGAGCCACAAGATGGGAAGGGAAACAGTAAGGCTTTGCCACTGGAAAACCTGCAATCTTGCAGAAGTTCACATTTGCTCTTCTGAAAGTATGTAGGAATTGACTGCATTCAGATTTTTAATGAGATTTTGGCTGAGATGTTATAAAACAGACAAAGAATTGCTTCCAAGTTCCTGCAAGAAGGTTTATATATACTAAAAGACTAATTTACCGTATTTGCCATCTTTGTTGAATTTATAAAACCCTTTGTAAACATTCCTACACTCAGCCTTTATTGTTTTCTTAGCTCTGACACAAAAGGTGAATTGGTTGCTATCTTTTGTAACCAGGCAATCTAAGTTGCTCTGTTCTACTATGATGTGCAAAAAGTAAAGCCTAAGAAATAATGTATTTCTCTCTCATAGTAAAGTAGTTTGAAAAGTCCAAGATTCGGTACTTTTGTGGGCATTTTTAGGAGTTATATTAATGGGCAATTCCATGAGCTTTTTGTCAAAGTAAGCTTTGCATGAATGAGAACTCAGAGATTTGTTGTTGAAAGACTTTGAAATTTGGAAAAAAAAAAAAAAGAAATCAAAAGAACAAACCAAAAACAACTCCAGAAGTCCTCTGTTAAAAATTCCATATGCACAGATAGAGTTTTCTTTATCATGCAGCAGCTTTGGGTGTGTGCCTAATGTCTGTCAGAAAGGAGGGCTTTCACTGTTCTCAACAAGAAAGCTGCACAACTTGGTTGTGGACGACTTGTGCTGCCCTCTGAATTCTTGAGAGGATAATGTAAATCTGTGATTATGACACAGCTAGCTCTATGAAAGGCTTATGAAAGGACACTCTGTCCTTTGGAGGTTTTGCATCACAATAAAATGTTTTTCCAAAAGGTGTTTTCATTACATGACAGAGTGCTCAGTGAGAAAAGCAACTGGGTGAAGTTCTGTGGTCTGTGCTGCAGCCAAGGTCATGAGAAACTTCAGTGGCCTTCCACTGACCTGGCAATGCTGGGAGTCTTTCCACGCATTTCACTGGTCTGGAAAATCACACTGAATTGCTGCTGATGGCTTGGTTTGATCTTCTGACATTTTAGCATTTCATTTCTGCTCCCAGCACTGGAGAATAAGTTACTTTGGCTAATTTCTACATGGAGAATAAGAAGGCAATAGTTTTCAGCTTTTAGTAATTTAATTGCTTATTCTCCACAAATTAAGTTTACCCCTACATTTAGCAAGTAATTTTTAAGCTTTATCTGCTGAATTGTGCATAAGTTGGCCTGGCTTCCTGTTGGGTCCTGTAGCTGATCCCTGGAAGCTGTCTGCAATGTCACAGCTCAGCAAGCTTTATGCTGGTTTTCCATGTATTTACAATGGCTTTCCATGATAATGAGAAGTAAGTCTAACATGTGATTGTATTTTTTAAACTTTATAGATTGTATCTATATTATATGTATCAACATAATTTATGTGCTGATTTATTCCTATTCAGAAAATCAGACATCCTGTTCCCCTGCTGTTTCATTATACACCTCTGCCACATTCAACACACTTGTTTTAAGATTTCAGATAAAGCAATTTTAAGTCTTCATATCTCAGTAATGGGAAATTAATTTTTCATCATGAATAGAATTCCATGAGAATTCTCTGGGACCAAGCATCAATCTGCTCAGTAATGAAACAGCAAATTGACATAGTAAATGATAACAAGTAGGACAGGCAACTGGAATCAAAGAGAAATCAAAAGTGTTATTTTTGTGCAGGGAGAATGGGTAAAATACCCTTTTTCTAAAGATATCAATGTGTAGAACAGGAAAACAAACACTTTTCAATATATTTTTGTTATTTCCTTATGAACATCATTTTCACGTCACTCAGAGAATTAAACCTCATTTTGCCAAGGTGCTGAACAGGACTGTCAAGATTACTTCTTGGACATTGTCACCAGATTTGGGCCCATGACTTTGAGGTAAAAGACAGTTGTAGCCTCCACACACTGCACCTGTCTCAGAAGAGCTGGCCACAAGGCACTGTGCAGGTACCCTGAAAAATGTGCTGCTGTGTCCATCAACAATCTCAGCAAACATTGCTGGCATTAATCATCCAGTTAGAAAGGGCAGAAAGTGTATCTTGGGTTAGCCTGGAACCCAAAAATGTAACTTTGGAATAATCTCATCTCCTAGTGTGAGCCTGCCACAAAGACAGTGGAGTGAAAACAGAAGTTTTTTCCTGGTTACAACTGAGGTCAACCAGTTTGACTCTTGCTTAATGAAAGGATGAATTTGAACAGGGGACAGGCTTCAGGCATTCAATGCCCCTCCCAAGCACTTCTGAAAAAGCAAGGAGCAGCAAGAGCAAAGTAAAGGCACTTCTCATGAGGCTCCCCAGGCATGAATAGAATGCCCAAACGAGCTCAATGAGCCTGGATTTGTTTTGTTGCAATTGAACATTTTGTTCCAAGTGTAACATTTAAGGATTTTTGTTTCATTAGGCTTTGCAGAGATAATTTAAGGCATGAACTGATTATGTTTTCTCAAAGACAGTTTATCACTGACAATGAGACACTTGGAGTTGCAATTTGAAATTTGTTAACATGTCATATTTGACATGTGAATCCTAATCTGTCACAACACAACCAGTCCTATGTGACTTGGCACGGGCTAAAAACATAATGTATAAAAAGAAGAAAATATGCAAGAAGATGGAGAGATGATGTACAAAAGCATATATTGATGTACAATATATGCTTGTCCCAGAAGCAGACAGCTAAAATCAACTCAAGCAGCAAGATTTCAGTCTAAAAATAAAATTTCTGGGTAGAAGCAGATGACCTTGGACTCTATTTAGGCAGCATTGTCATCAAGAAAACAGGCATTTAAGCATGGTGTTATGATCATAGGGTAAATGATATTGCTGGGGAAAAAGTTGGAATAGATCTGATCTCTTTTCGATAGAGACTTGATGGCATTATTAGCTTAGACCTCAGATTGCTTGGACTGCCTGGGGTAGCCAAAATTTGCTTAATTTAGGTGCTTGTCATCTTGGTCTTGATCTTATGTAGTAATTTCCATTTTCCTTAATGCTTTACTATGCTACTAGGAGGAAAACCAATGACTTTTAAGGGCACCCTAAAATTCACCTAAGAGATCTTTGTTCACTATATGGTCTAAGAAATAGGTATTTAGGGTAAGAAGAGTCTGAAGCAAAGAAATGAGCTTTGCAGTCACCAGAAGAGTCCAGCCAATATCTCTTGCAGACATTGTTGTATTGTTTAAACTGTAAATTGTGATCTGGTGACCTTAAAAACAGGAATGTCTTTCCATTGAAAAAAAAAAAAAAAAAAGAAAAATAGAAAAAATGGACTTAAGCATTTTTCATAGAAACTCTCTAAAAGGAGGTACTTCTTTAAGGCAACTTTTGCATTTCAGAGTTAATGACAATTTACCCCTTGTGATTTAATTATCCCATTATCATCTACCCCTATATAATATTCTTGGATGAACTGCTCTGTGATCTCTTCAGTGTACAGATTCCATTTTCTCCTCATGAACTTTTAATAAGAAAAGCTATTGTAGAAATCATAAGAATTGTACTGCACCTACATAATGATTTTAATAAAATTACTTTCCAGATAAACTTTCTTTTATGTACACTTTATATCAAAGCTGAATGACTCAGTAGAAACTTGAGAGTGTTTTAGCTCAGGCTTTTAGAGATAAAAAATATCATGTTCCTGTGCTAGAATACACAATCATTTATGCTACCAGTGTGGGAAGGTCTGCTAATTGATCACTTTGAAGACACAAATAAATTAGCTCAACACTAATAGGTTCTAAAGAAATACTTGCAACCTTTTTCTTCAAAATCCTCTTGAATTCCTTCAGTGCTACCTATTTACTCTTTTATTCCTACACAACTACTATATTAAATTGCTCAGACACAAATACACAAACAATGAAATTCACTTCTCTGCATCAGAGGTTATTTTTCCCAGGGACAATAATGGTGAAAAATTTAGACATGTTGGGGCACAGTACAAAGTTTTCAAGGATTCATTAAAGTAAACTCGCAAACAAATAAATTATATTTTCCACTGGGGTAGCAGCTTTTTGTAGACAACAGCTAAACACATGCAAATGTGTCTCTGAGATCAGAGAATCACAAAATAATTTAAGTCCAAAGACACCTCTGAAGGTCATGCAGTTCAATCCCTTGTTCAAAGCAGAGCCAGCCTCACAGTTAGGTCAGAATGTTCATGTGGTTAAATACAGCAGTACGATCTCTGCAAGGAGCACTTAAAGTAAATGAACTGGGACTCTGCTTAAAATTTCACTGAGATTTTGCCATAAACTGTATGACCCACTTGGGGCCTGAATCCAGTGCTCACTAAAGTCCATGGAAAAACTCCCACTGACACCAATGAGCTTTGGATAGGTCCTTTTGTGTCCTGACTCTATATTTGTGAAGTAAAAATGACAACAAACTACAGGATAATAATATTTTTCTATTGCTGCTGGGTACAGTGAGGATGAATTCAACAGACGTCTGCTGGCTACTTGAATGATGCTTCCTTTTACTCCCTTGTCTTCAAAGCCACACTTATATTTAGATTGATCTTTCCAAGGCAGCTATATGGTCCCATTACTGTGTATCTGAAGAGCTCACAGCCTTTAATGCTTTTATCCTCCCAGCACCCCTCTGATGCAGTGCTGTTCTATTATCTATGCTTTACTGATAGAGAAGGGAGATAGTAAAGCTCAGACTGGTTCCAGTGGGAATAAAATGCCTGCTTACCTTTATATCTGCACATAAATGGCTTACCCAAGGTCATTCAAGTAGTCTGTGGCAGAGTGAGTGTCCCTATGTTCTGAATTCCAGGTGAGACTCCTCTGCCTAAAACAGAGGGTTTTTTCCCCAGAATTCACAGCTGCAGCTGTGAATAAGGCAGCCATTGGAAAAAACATAGCCGGTTTGAAAAGAATAAAATAAAAAAATTAGAGTGTAAGTACCTAAAGAAAGTGTAATGGGGCTGGGGTGGGGAGGGGTAGAAGCAGGGGAAACACTGTTATTTAAAAAAAACTGGTCCTTTTATAAAAGTGCACTATTCAAAAGTTCCAGCTGTGCTAAAATGTCTATCATAAGAAAATCTGGTGAGGAAGGAGTTTCAAGCTTTCATGATGTCCTGCTGGAAGACCTCTTTGAGATTTCCAGTCAGTGGAAAATTAATGGTGGAGTCAAAAAAGAAGGTGGTATAACCATCTGGTTAGGCAGCCAGGATCAGGCTGTTAGAGCAGACAAATGAGCAGTGGTGTGACAGGAAAGAAGAGAGACAGATTTTTAGAAGATTATAGCATGGATATGTAGGACATGTAGAACAGAGTTTTTTACATGGTTCTCTTTCAGTGGCACTTCTATTTCCTAATGAATGCCTTTAGGTGTGCAAACCCAGTGGCATCCAAAATAACCACTACCCATTCCCTGGATCTACTCCAAAGCATCACATGCCTCTGGAAGTTTATGCTTTGCTGAGGGCATGAGCAATGAGAAGGAAAAATTTGGCAGATACTGGTTTAAGTCATCTGTATTCACCTGGTGAGCCATCATTAAGAGAAGCTATAGTCAACATTTTATCCATACAACAGGATAAATAATGATTTAACATACTTATGTGAGTTCCACAGTCCCAAAATGACAATGTCTAGCTCTCCTCTTTGTACAACAAAGCAATACTCTTTACATTGTAGCAGTAGTTATTTCTGGTTTGGTTTTGTTTCTTTCAGTCATGGAATAGTGTGTAACCTGAGTAAGTTTGGAGAAGGTAAAAAAATGGTGGAGAGCAGTTGGTAGACCAGATGGTTGTGTCACCATTCAGAGGGACGTTGACAAGCTTGTGGCATGAGAAAACAAGAGCACTGCATTTCAGCAAAGGAAATGTGAAGATCTGCACTTGGGTTAGAAAGAACCCCATCCAGCAGCACTGGTTTGGGGCTGACCAGCTGGTAAGCAGCATTGCAGAGAAAGACAGCTTCCCAGTGGGAGGAAAGCATGGACTTACTGCAGTGAGCTCAGTGAAGGGCTGCAAAGATGATTTAGGGACCAGAGCATCTCTCCTATGAAGAGAGGATTGATAGAGCTGGGACTCGTTATCCTGGAGGGAGAAGGCTGAGGAAGGTCTGTGATTTTCTGAGGGCACAAGGACTCTACTCAGCATAGCTACAGCTGTGGGATAAAAGCTGGAAAATTAAATCCTAATATAGAAGAAACAGCTCGTGGAAATTAACTTAACATATGAAAAAGAAACTGGAATTAGGATTAGGCTGGAATTAAAGTGACTTGCTGGGATGCATTGTGTCATTTCCAGTATGGCAATAATATTTCACCACCTGGATGGCCAAGTTTATGGCTTTAGTGTCTTTACAGAATAGGAACTATTGCTATACTAAAACAAAATCCCAATAAACTCTGGGACAAGAGAGAAATAAAAGAAGGACAAAAGTCAATGGTGTTCCATGAAACTGAATGCCTGACCTTTGAAGATACACCTGGGCTTTTTGGCTTTGCAACAATTTGCACTTGTGAAGTTAATCATATTTTTGTGACTAAATCTAGTTTCTCTCCATAATGCTGAGCTGCACCATGTCAGCTTGCTGGCTACATTTTTGAAAGTCTTTGTGCTACCTTCCATCTTTCTGGTTAAAAAATCCTTGATTTATTGATTTGGTGTCTATAGCTCTAGTTCTAGGTAGAATTCAGGATGAGTAATGTTCTTTTAGATTTTTAGCACTACAACTAAACAGTGACAAAGTGGGAATTTTAGCTTAGCTCTGAATTGGGCTGAAAACTGTCAGGTTTTCAAACCTGTCCACAAAGGCTTGGAAGATGGCTACATTCTGAAAAAAAAAGACCCATTATAGATAACTAAGGGGATAATCAGGTCCTGCTGTTAATCTGCTTAATGAAACATGATGCAGAATGCACTATTGTCATTCTGAAGAGTTACACTGCCCAAGCAGGCACCAGGGGATGTCTACAGTGCCTGTCTAGCTGCCAGTCCCACAGGCCTCCTGTGCTAATAATGAAACATATAAAATTGCAATGGTGACTCAGATGTCAGGCTTGATATGGAGGTCCAATTTGAACAAAGGACTGAAATGTCTGTAAAGAAGGTTGTATTTAGAATCTTACTGGGAAAGAACAAGACTCTTATAAAAAGGAATATGACATACTTGACAATAAAAGAGAGCAGTTCTATTTTCCAGATTTCAGGCAGGGTTTTCCTGGTCTTGTAATGGCTTTTGTAGTGTGGAGGAGTAAAGATCAAGGAGGTCCATGTACAGAACATGCAGAATTGTGGCCAAAGTGCTATATGCAGAATATATAATAATATTCCTTGCAGAATTCAAATGGAAAAAGACTGGCAGTGAAAAAAAGGGCAGAGAGGATGAAGGCTCCATTGTGCTGTTCTTATCATTAGGAAACAGAAATGGCTGGAGAGGAGGAAGCTGCAGTCAGCAAAATGGTATCATTAGGCTAAGATGCTGCCCTGTGCAGCCTCACAGGCTGTATGAATCACTTCACTGGAGGGAGCAGTCAGAGTACTTAATATTGCTATCGATGCAAACAAGTAAAGCTGCCAAAGTTTTGCATTGATGTGATATATAAATAGAATACTGGAATGCTCAGGCCAACTCTTCCAGCAAAAAACATCCAAACAACCCCCAATTCTATCAAAAACCCAACACACAGCACAGACTCATTCCAGCACTGTAACATCTCATGAATCAGGAGTTTATTTAGTAGAACCTACCTGTGACCTTGCCCAAGGTGAGTGACTTAATGGCCTTAAAATCAATCTCAGAAAAGTTGTGTTTGAGTTTGAGAACTTGATCAACCTGGAAAAGGTCAAGAAAATTACTTCAGTACAACAGCACATGGACACCCCTAGATCTCAATGTACTGCAAACTTCTGGGAACGTTCTCAGCTGCAAATCAGTTAATTCTGCCCCCAAGCGTGATTCAGTTTCCAAAGATAGCAAAGTGAATGTGCTTTGATTTTAGCATGAGAAGCTGAAAGGTATACCAGAATAGTCATATAAAGGACTTTGAAGAAAATTCCCCTGCAGAAAAGCTTAAAATGCTTGACCCTGAAATCCCCCTGCTTCCCAAAATCCATGTCTAGTCACTTCAAAATACACTCAAAGGAGGCCACTCTAGAAATGTATTGTGAAGAATTAGTTCTGCACAGAAGAAAACCACAGAGCAGCAGACAATAGAAGACTGGTACTTGAGGAAAACCCTGGCTTTTAGCATAACCCTTCTTCTTAGATAATGAGGCCTACCCACTGTAGTTGTGTGATGTGTTATTTTACCACCCAGAGATGGAAACTGTAGAGAAAAAAAATGCAGTGCTGTGTGTTTCTATCTTTTTATTCTATTCCTTAAGATACAACCTCTCTATGGACTCTGCCACCCTTCCTTGTTAAATGATTTTTGCCCAGATCTAGCCAACCTGTTTTGCAATATGGATGGCTAGAATTAGCCTTAGAAGAAAAGCAGAAGGAGCAGCAAGATGGTCCTCTTCTCCCTGCCTTGGAAAAACAGGTCATGCAGGGGAACAAGGCAGAGGATGGGTTCTGTCCCTCATGAGGTTTTCACACTCAGCATGGCTTGCTTCTAGTTTCTAGGATGGGGCACTGCCATGTACATGGTGACTGCATCCTGCATTCCCTCTGCTTTTCCTTTTCTGTGAGAGGATAAGGCAGCTGGGGTCACATTATCCCTTGGGAAACATACCCTAACCAGAATTAAATTCCTCAGCTTTTTTTCTCCCTTTTGCAGCTTTCCCATGCTCTATACTATGTGTTTCAATGGAGACTACAGATCACACAGACATTCCTAAGCTCCAGAACCACTCCAGGGATCAAGATGAATTTCCAGCCAAAGGTGTTTCCTAATTCACAGTTTTTCAGAAGCAAGGGAAGGACCCTTCAATGGAAAACACCACTGTTGGGCACTCTTTGAATAGGGTCCAGATGGAGCTTTGCTTGAAGCTACAGGGCTGTTCTGCTGCTGAATCAGTGAGAAACCTTTGCCTCCTGCCAGCGATCAGGCATTGAGAACAGGGAGTGTGATTCCCAGAATTCACAAATCATACAACAGCTCGAGATGGAAGAGACCTTAAAGACCATCCCATTCCACCCTCTTGCTGTGCACAGGGACACCACCCACTGAGAGACCAGGGTGCTCAGAGCCCCGTCCAACCTGGCCTTGAACACTTCCAGAGACGGGAATCCACAACCTCCCTGGGCAGCCTGTGCCAGTGTTTGTGGCCTGAAGTGTTATGAAACATTCAGCACAAGCCATGGCATACCTGAATGATGAGCTCTCTGCCTTCCCTGTTAATCTTCACACGGTGCAGCTCTCGGTTGGCAAAATTTCCAGAGTCAATGGTGAAAATGAGGAGCCCATCCTTGCTCAGCTTGTATCGGACCTGTAAACTTCCTTAAAAGAAGAGAAAAATTGTACATATAAACCCTATGTCAGTAACGTGATACCATCCAACAACTTTACACAACAAATAACTAATTTTCTTTTTATTGCTATGGAGTAACAAGGTTAATAAGTCAAGAAGAAAGTCAAAAGAGTTCAAGCTGTAATGAAAAGCGTGAAGAAAATAATGCACTGGAGGAGCTTTCCTTCCTACTGGGTTAATAAACTGCTATGGAAACACATAACTTAATGAGTAACTAAGTATATCAAAGGCCAGCGTGTCTGTCTGCAGGTCAGGCACTGAGCCCTGCCAGAAGCTGATCTACATCATCCTGCAAGGGAGCACTTCCAGCAGAGGGCATGCAGGGCTTGCACTGCTCTGCTAAACCAATAATGCTGGGTTTTTATCATTTCTTTTCATCCAGATGTAACAGACAACACAGAAGACAGTGACAACTGTAAGAATTGTAACTTAATTCCAAACAGTTAAACGCCTGTACTTACATTATCATTTATATGAAATAAAGTACCTTTACTTCTAACATATTTGAAGGAATTCATGTAATTCATATAAAAATGAATGGCAAACATCTCATTCAATCTTGCTATCAAAAAAAGCATTGTAACTTCTGATAAATAACAGTACCATAAAAAATGAAAACGCACAAGGAAACAAGGAATCCAGTATGATTTTTAATCCTTCAACAAATGACTACAGGAAATGCATATAGATGGTAGATATAGATAGATATAGATGATATAGATATATACACACATGGAGCTACATATGGCATAATCTAAAAGAAAAAGGATCTATTCTGGTAAAATCCTTTCAAGCATACTTTTCTGGGAATTAAGTAGCAGAGAAAAAGATCTGAAATTTCTGAACTCTTTTTATGCATCAGCAACCAAAATTCATGGAACTGTAGCACCATAGAGTTCAAAAGCTTTTCTGCTTTTTTCCAGCAAAAAGCATCCAAACAACCCCCCAATTCTATCAAAAACCCAAGACACAGCACAGACTAATTCCAGCACTGTAACATCTCACCCACCTATTTTTAACTGTCTCCAAAGAAAAAATAAATGCTGACAGCACCCCAACCCTGAGAAACTGTCCTGCATTTATTCCCTATTCTGAAAATCATCAGGGATTTTTCCACCTCTACACACCTCACAGTAAAGTTGGCAGTCCTTCAAGATGGAATCCCTAGTCCAGTTAAGATCATTCCCCCTCCTTTTCCCTTGCCAGGATGTTTTCCTCCTAAGAGCTGTACTTTAAAAAAAAAAAAAAGTTTTACAAAATTCAGTATGTCCCAGATGAGCACTGACACTCTCTGGGATTTGTAGGATAGAAAAAAAGCTTTCAAAATCAAGAGGGAAAATGAGAATGAACTACTAGGATGAAGGCTTTTTAGCTGATTGAGAAGTCTGCTGGACCAGGAGAAATTTTCAAGTGAAAATAAAAAAAAAAAAAAAAAAAGTGATAAAAGACGTTTAAATTCTCACACATAGCTCTGGACATTAGAGGGGAATTTTGAAGACATCAAGGTCAGTAAAAAACTGCTAAATTATTCAGTGTGATATTATAGGTCCCAAGTCAGCTGCCCCAAATCACAGTGAACAGCTCCCAGCCCTCATTGCATAGTGAGGGCAAGGAGGTGCTGTCTGTCACCATGACTGTCACACTCAAAGGTCCAAACCTGAATCACCATCACATCATCTGGTACTGAGTGGAAGATGCATCAACAGGGATTAACAGTGTAAACATCTTAGAAACACTTTAGAAATCCATGAGAAATGAAGCCCAAGTGCAGGGAAGTTCTTCAGATTTGCTCTGGGCAGTGGGAGAGCTGATAGAAAGTAGAAAGGTTGACTGACCCTGCACACCACAGCCAAGATGACCACACAGAGTAAGCTGGAACTAAAATATAGTAGTCTAACAGAGTGGTCCAAACTAAAAATCATTCTCAGCAGAAGCTCTTTATAGGCTGCCCCTTACCTGAAGCCTTTGAAAGGGATGTAAAGCAGAAAATGGAACAGGGCCTGAATGTGGTCTGTGACCTTAGTTTGTAAATGTGAAAAAAACTTCTCTACCCTTTTTGAAAGCTATGAACACACATGTGTATAAAATTATAATAATGTATGCAGGTGTATGCAGGTGAACAACAGCAACAACCAGCACATCTGTGCTCAAAGGGAGCCAGCATGACATCCAGTCTGTCATGCAGCTGCAGCAAACAGGGTTTACCCATCGACTTTGTCACAGAACCACTGATTTTGAACCAGAAACCATCTGTTCCATTTTTTGGGAGACAATGAAGGAGGCTCTTGGCATCCATTGAGAACAGATCTTACTTTCTAAAGTGGTGCAATTTCACATTAAATCATGTAAAGACATCAGTGAGTGGAATTTTATTTTGTCTAATTGCTTTGAGTTCCAGTGGCAACTCTTTTTATGGACAGCTGCTCTTCAAAACTACTGAATTCAAGTTGGCATTTTGCCTGGGGTCAAATCTGTATTAATATAAACCAGAAGTACATGACCTTACCTACTGAGGTGCTTTCGAATTTTCACCATTGTAGATGAGAGCTAATTTTGCTTTGCATTCAATACTAAAACTTCTGTGTTCAGATTACAGAATAATTTTCCTGGCAGATTAAATTGCCATTTTATTACTTGACAAGCAAAATAAATGGATTGTTAATTAGGATTATTATTAAGGATTTTATTTTGTCATCTGAATTTTGATTATCTGGTCCACTGACTTTCTCCATCACATCAGCCCAGTGTCAGTAACTGCAAATGGAAATTAGTGCATAAACCAGCTCTATTCTCCCTATTCTCCATTTTGCATCATTTTTGCCTCACAACAGGGGTTCACACTAATCATGAGCAGTGAAATTTCTGTCTTGTTGTAGTCGTGCCTGTCATCCTCTTTTCAGCTCTCCATGTCTGAGCATGCACACATGGAGTGTCATGATGCTCAAGCAATGCAAAACCAGTTGCATTCCTTCTCTAATGTGCTTTGAATTGCTGGAGTGATTGTTAATCAGTAAGGGAGAGAGAGAAAGGAAAAGAAAAATATCCTTCTTTTGGCCTTGGGCTGGAAAATTTTAGGGGGCACATTACCCCAGCAGTATTAGGTAAGAGTAGATTCACACATGATTATTGCAGTTATCCATCCAGAGGCAGCTTTGAATTCTGCCTCTAGAGCAGCCTGAGAGGAGGGCAGGCTTGGCTTAGCCACAGAGTTACCAAGCTCAGCAGGGCTTCTTTTCAGCACTTCCTGAGGAAATGATTCCATGTGGCAGTGGGATGAGATCACTGCCAGGGTCAAAGCTGGCTCGCTGCACATCACTGTGGTCTGCAGTCTGCAACCTGCACCACTAAAATCCACGATTGTAGGGCTGAATGACATCCCCCCCAGTGATATCAAACAGCTAAGAGCCATTTTAATAAGATTCCTGGGGGTTCCCTTGTGCAGAGGGAAGTCCTGGGAAACAGAGACCAAAGGGCAGTATTTATGCCATCTCATGCTGGTGACCAAGTCTGAGGTGGCTTTTCTGAAACAAAACACTCCCAGGACACTCTTTCAATGATGATGGAGGCCAGCACTTGTACTTGCTAGAAGAACACTAATGATCAGTGCCAGCATAACCAACCTCCAGGCAGCTACAGGAACAGCCTGGTGCCTTCAAACTGCTTCTTTTTTTCTGAGGATGAGCTGCTGTAGCAGCTCTTATGTCTAGTGGCAATAAGGATACAAAACTGGTTATTTTTCAAAGTGTCTGGAGAACAAAAAAAAAATATTCCCAGACTGAACAATGTGAAGAAATAGTGTGGCCATGGTGTTACATATTCTATGTCCCAAACCTGTGCTGATTGAACATGTCAACAGGAGAGCTGCCTTTCTTCTCTCTGTGTCTACAGCAGCATCTGAGTGGAATGTCAGAAATAATCTGTTGGCCTTGTGGCCTATGCCCACCAACTTTACATTCATTCTGGACTGCCAAAGCTTGTGTTGAAAATCAAACAGCAATTTTTAAATCATCACCCAGAAAAGGGAAAATGCTACACAGAGTGTTCTAGTCAGGAAAAGACTCCCTTGTTTGAAAGACCTCAGCCAGTGCTAGGCTGGCTAAAAGCACAGACTAGACTAAAGCAGCTTTGCAGAAAAGAGAAATGGATTATCAGGAATTTGGTCTGTAAATCCATCATTCTTAAGTCAAATTCTTGTCACACATCACCAGGACCACTGGTCTTGTATCATTCCAAACAGCAAGGAAGGGAATGGCATCCGTTGGAGTCTCAGACTTCCCTGCAGGACCTATATTTATGGAAACTGGTTTTAAATGAGCCCAAATTGAACCCAACGACTCTCACCAACTTCAACAGCACTTTTTAATGACTCAAACTGGCTGGAGCAGCTGGTGAGACATCTTGCTCTGCTCAGATAAGCTGAGGTTAATTCAAGGAGCACATGTGGGTAGCACAAGTAAAACATACAAATTTATCACCATAGTGTAACATCCTTTACACATTTAAACCAGGGCAGCTGACAACTCTGATTTGGGTAAAATGTGTATGTATGAAATACATACACACTGCATTAGATAAAAGGGCATTGGACAACCCCTGCATGTCTTGCTCCTAAATACACAAAAGTGTTTAGGAGTAACAGAACTTCTTACAATTCTTCAATTTCTCTGAAATTGGCAGTCACCCTTGTTTGACTGCTAGACTTCAACCATACCACCACATTTGTTCTCCAGACTCACCCAAGCTGCAGCTGAAAGAGAAAATAATTAAGGAAAGCACAAATTAAACAAATGGTGGAATATATTAGTGAGGCTACTGATGTTGCAATTATGAAAAAAATTAAATTAAAAAAATTAAAGTATTGGCTCCAAAACCATTTGCAGCTCATGAGGTATAAATGTTTGTTCACTCCTGGTTGCAGAACAACACATGACACTTTTCAGTCATCTCTACCACAAAATATATCTCTGGGAACTTGCACAGTTTCAGTGTGGCAGTGTCCCTCTTCATAGCCTAGAAATTTAAAAATGAACCACTGTTTTCTCAGTTAGGAGCAGCTGGCTTAGAAACATGTTCCTTAATTAGCAGCTTCTCCCCAGGGATATTTACTCAGTAAATTTACTCTCCATTGGAAGTGCTGCTGGTGATTTTAAGAACAGAGCCCATCTCTTCAGTGTCCAGTGGCATTTAACTAAAAAAGTACTTGCATTTTTTTTTAGGGGCTGACTCTTGCTATTTGTTTTGCATGAAAAAAACAAATTAAAAAACTCTTGAACATGTTTGCTGATATCACTACTCAGCTATTACACTTGCCTAGACTTTACTGTTTCATAGGGTTTAAAAGAAAAATCCACCACTCAATTTTTTTCAGTCTCTTCATGTAATTAAAAAAAAATAGGAGGTTATTTGAATGTCTCTCAATGCTTGAGACATTCAGGACTCAAGGATCATATTCAGGCCTATATTTAAGAAAAAAAAAGAAGAAAAACAACACTCACTCTTCACATTGCATTTCTTCAACTTAGAAGAAAACACACACAGCAAAAGGAGCCTATCTGGAGGCCCATGACCTCAGTTCACTTTACAATCCTGCTAGACAGCTGGACCCAGATTGAGATTGTCACTTAAACATCAACAAATGTAGCTGGTTCCCTTACGTGACTGAGAAATGTGTTTAACCTTCACAGACATCTAATTCCCAGCAGCTGCCCGTTGGCTGAGCACAGACTGACCAGCAATTAACAAGGAATGGGCAGATGCTTCTTGCTTCAAAGGTAGGAAATATAGCAAGATCTGAAAAATTACCCAGAGGAACACAGTCAGAGAGCTCATGATGCCCACACTGAGTGACCTAAACACAGAGCTCATTGCAGGGATTTTAAGGGACTTCTTATCTGAACAAAACAGCTCGTGTACGTGGTGATGGGTCTAAAATGGGAAAAGGGCTCACCCATGGATGTGGGAAAATAATAAGCACTGTCTCTCCAGTTCAGCTCATGGGTAAGCATACACAGTGGTGCTCTTATGTACCCTGGAGGCAACAGACAGAGAACTGCCACAATTTGGGATCTACCAGCTTGATGGCTGCTGACAAACATCCTCCTTCTTTATGCCACAGTTTATCCAGTGGTGAAATACATGAATGTTCATCCGTTGGAAAATGACACGAAACCTCCGAGGCAGGAGCAATTTAAAAAACCCACTAATAGTCATTATCATTATCTCTACATTCCTAGGTATTTTTTTTGGTGAAGGAAGTGTTTACTGTTTCTTTTACAAAGTGATGCAACATTAACTATCCTTTTTTCCCTGAAGGTGATTGAATGTAAAGATGAAGAAGAGAACTGAGGGTTTCAGTTGCAGTTAAATCTCTCTGAAACCACCTGCTTTCTAAAGGTAAGGTTGATTCTAGTAAATTTTAAACCATACCTTTTCTAAAGACTCTTTGAAATTACAAAACACTTTCACTTTAACACCCTTCATTAACTAAGGCTATCACAGAATCATAGAATGGTTTGGGTTTGAAAGGGCCCTAAAGATCATCTAGTTCCAACTTCCCTGCCATGGAGAGGGACATGGGAAGGGACACCTTTCATTAGACCAGATTGCTCAAAGTCCTGTCCAATCTGGACACTTCCAGGGATGGGTATCCAAAACTTCTCTGGGCAACCCATTCCATGGCCTCAGCACCCTCCCAGAGATTTCTTCCTAATATCAAATCTAAACACAACCTCCTTCAGTTTGAAGCCATGCCCCCTTGCCCCATTACTCCATACCCTGGTAACATGTCCCTCTCCAGCTTTCTTGTAGCCCCCCCTAAGTACTGGAAGGGCTCTGAGGCTCTTCTCCAGGCTGAGCCCCAACTCCCTCAGCCTGTCTTCCCAGGAAAGGTGCTTCAGCCATCTGGACTCTCTCCAACAGGACCATGTCCTCCTTGTGCTGGGACCCCAGAGCTGCTCGAGTGCTCCAGGTGGGATTTCACTACAGTGGAGCAGAGGGTGAGAATTCCCTCCCCCAACTTGCTTTGATACAGGGCCCATGCAGGGTCTGGTTGGCTTTTTATCTTGTGAGATCACACTGCCAGGTCATATTGAGCTTCTCATTAACCAAAGCACCCAAGTTTTTGTCCCCAGGGTGGCCTCAACCCAGCCTATACGTGTGCTTGGGATTTCCCACAATCATGTTCAGGACCTTGTTGAACTTCATGATATGGAGCCTCTGTGTCATACTTTTGGACCTGATACTCATATCTCTGCTCAAATCTCCCTTTCTGTCTTTAAACACTGGATGCTAATTATCTCGCTTTCGACATTCAGGAGGTCCCATGGTTTACTCACCTTTTTTTTCTTTGAAAAAGAATCTTGCCAGGTCCCCATCTCACTCTATACATTTTACTTAAGACTCACAGAGCAGCCAGGATGGCACAAAGAGTTTTTATTCTTTACCCAGTGAATGGAATATAAAGTATTATCCTGTGAATTTTATTCCAAAAGTTCAACCTTGCTTTGCGAATTATGCAACATCATTAATGCTGTGTGAACAGCTCTTGGGAAAAAAAAAGACAGACCTGTTGTTGTGATACTCTGAGAAAGTCATCCCAGCCTGCCCTCACAGAGATTCTGGCTCATAGTTTCCATTTTTCCTAATGTCTTTTAACCATTCTTCTTTCCATTTTGGCAGTACAGATGCCTGTTCAAGCAAGGACTCATGTCATGCCGACCTAACAAATAGCCATTATGTTCAGCAATGAGTACACAGAAAAAAGATGGTATGAACAGGAAAAAAAGAAGCAATTTCAGCACTGCATGATGCCTGAGCAGAAGAGAGAGCAATAATCTTTTAGACAAAACTAGTGAAAAGTAATCTTATGCTTCTTCTAAAATGTCCTTTTCATTCTTAACTCATAATACAGGCAGCACAGAACTTTGTGGATTAATGGCTTTCTGAGGTTAATGATGCTTGTTTGTGTGGAACTCTAGAGGAACTGCCTGGCTGATCAGGAATCTCTGGGAAATTTTCTGCTCCTCTGGCCAGCAAGTCTATCTAAGGATTGCCTGTTTCATGGGTTGTGCCAGTCTCTGTGAATGGAGATGTTGGATCCCTTAGAGAGTGACCTCCTGATCACAGCAACCTTTCAAAAACTAGCTGCAACCACTGGCATACAAAGAACTGACTCATGTTCTGAAGTCATCTAATGGGAAAAATTAGAGGAAGAATGAATAATTTATCTAATAAAAATACTTTTGCAAGAACCATATAATGGTAGCATTGTAATGACTTTTCTCTAGTAAAATATAAGCTTATACATATTAACTTCCAGTAATCTACCTTCAAATGCATACTTTCGTGATTTTTCACAAAACCTTGCAATGGCTGAGGTTGTAAGGGGTCTCTGGAGGACATGATGTCCATCCCTGTCCCACTAAAAAGACTCTTCCAGGGCAGGTCAGCCCTCCAGGGCCATGTCCAGATAGCTTTTGAATGCCTCCAAGGATGGAGACTGCACACTTCTCTAGGCATGATGTGCCAGTACTCAGTCGCCCTCACGCTAAAAATCTCATGTTTTGGTTTGTGCCCATTGCCTTTTGAGTGGCCTTGCAGTGACATCTTCCAGTTCTCTCAGCACTTGTGGGTGCATCCCACCAGGGCCCATGGATTTATGCTTGCCCAGTTTGCCTAATGCCCATTCCCAGATCTGTTCCTCTTTCACCAAGTTTACATCTACCTTGCTCCAGACTTTGGCCCCTGCAGTTCCTGAAAGCCACTCTCACTGTAAAAACTAGGACATAAACACCCAATTTCATCAAGAAAAGCAAGAAGGAAGAAATCACCTTTTCATGATGCAGACAGGATAACTGATATGCTATGGGAAAAATTAACATGTTAATAGGGATACCAAATACAAGACAGAGGAGGAGATTTTTTTGCAGCCAGACTCAGTCTTCCAAGTATTGGGCTCTCTGTTGTGTACAAACAGCTACACTGCTCCAAGGCAGCACTTAAATCAATGGTTCTGCTGGACCACAGTGCTTAGTACACAGCTCAGTCTGTCCACAACACAGTTAATGTTAAATTAAAAGTAATTGAAAATCAACACCTATCAATTTTCAAGGCTAAAGCCTTCAATAAAAGAGTTCTGAAATACCCTTCTTTCAGAAATACTGAAGGCCATAGACATATATATACACATATACATAGACATATATAGATGCAGCATCTATTCAGACAGGACCCTCTGCCCTTCCTCTCATTCCTTTCAGGACAGTTCCAGGGAAATCCAACAATAAAAATGACTTATCAGCTGGAAAATATGAATTAGGAACTCAAGTCTTCTGGGAGATAAACACCTCCTATAAGCAAATGGGAGCACAGGTTTTCTTCCCAGCTGATTATCTGCAGCCAGTGGTCTGGAGTTTCATGCCAGAGAGCAGTAAGTTCAAAGTCAGTATGTACACAGCCAGAGCACAGATCAATTATTCAGCCTGTTCAACCTTTCCTGCTCTATATAATCTAATTACGTTCCCTTGTTTTCCCTTGTGGGTCTCCAGAAGATCTATTGGCCCTCCAGTGTGGCAAAATAATCTTCATGAGTACAAACATGTCCATGAATTCAGCTAATGAGACAGATCTTTCAGTTTTCTCCTCTTGGAAAGCAGAGATAGAGATCTGCCAGAGTCCTTGGCTGAATTTTATGGCAGCTTCTTCTTTCAAGTTAGTTTTGCACACTTAGAAATTTGAAGTGCCATATGCTAACACAAACACAAGACAGAATTGGGTTTGGGTGCCAAGTCCACCTCTTTCCTCAAAGACTTTTTATTACTGGATTTGAAGTGAAAACTAATCAGCACTCCTATTTTCTGTGAAGTGTGCTTACAGCAAGGAAACAACTAAGTGACCAGAGTGATTCTAACAACAGAAGTCTCTCTCTTTAGATAAATAAGCTGACAGATCTCCTGCCACCCCAACCCTGCCTACTCATGGCACCAAAGCCAGCTTCCCATTTAAGGCAACTGAGGAAAATTTCTTTTATATTCCTCATCACTGATCAAACTGTCTGTGGTCCCTCACTCAGTCAATAACATAAGATTTCAGGGGCCAACTGCAACAGTTGCTTGCAATTATTTTTAGAGGACATACACTCTATCTGCCACATAATGGCTGTGAACCAGAGCTAGACTGCGAACAATCCTCAGTCAATCACAGTTGCCTGTCTCCTCCACAAAGCTGTCTCCCATTCTTCCCAACAGGACTTTCTTTCCTGCTCCTGATCTGTTAAAAGTAACTACACCTGAGCCTTGTCACCATTTGCCACTTCAGTCACACAAACTGTGCAGGTTGATCAATGCCTGCTGCAAGTCTGTAAGGCACAGGTGTCCTCAAAAGAGAAGACAACTGCTCAAAAGACAGAGCAGTTGAGAGGGACTTTCTGAAGCAGTTAGTCAATGTTCCAAAATAAGACAGGAAGGAAGGGAAGGAAAGCAAGTAAGGAAAAGGCACCCGAAGAATCACCCTCTAAAATCCACCCAAGTCCTATTTCCAGTTTTAGTTTTGACCCATTAAACTTCAGAGTGTCCAGTGTGAACATGATCAAACCATTCATTGCCTCAAAGACTGAACTGCATTTTTTCATGTCTTTTCCACTGAGTGAGAAAAGCTTTGCTTGTTGGAGATGCAGCTCAACATACTTGAAAGCCAAAACAATAAGGAGAATTTACATGCTTTCATTAGAAAACCTGTTTCTGACTCAGAGACAGGAGATTACAGGAGATTACGAGTTAATAAGGAAAAATGAATCAGTAGCTTCTCACTGACAATATTTGCTTTTTTTCTTTTTTAGAGTGTTAACTCAGCTTACCTCTGTTACACATTGTGATTATATTTCCTGTTCACTTAAAATATCAGCTGATTTCAATACTTTCTAGGTCAGGGAAGTGGAGCTGATACAAGTCCTGCTACTGTATGCTGAGTATCAGAGACTTAAGAATTACTTGAGATGTGTTCATTTGTACTGATGTTTTTAACTGTGCCTTTTTCCTTGTCTTTAATCTTTCCTACACAAAATCAGAGTCTTGCTTTCCAAAAGAAATGGAGAACACAGCTCAGTGTGATGGCAATAGATGCTGGAAAGGTGGAAAAAGAAAAAAAAAGGACTCAAATTGTTTAATTTCTTATGAGATTAGATAATAAATACAGATAATTTTTCAATCACTCTAGCACAGTTTGAGACTCTATCTCTCTGATGCTAGCTATCTGCTTTTTTTTCTAGATCAGGAATCATATTGTTGCCATATAGAAGGACAACAAAACTGAGAATCAAAGACTTGTTAAAACATTTTCTAGACAATATATTTCATCATATTCATATTGCATTTGGTTATTTGCAAGGGGATAGGAAAATGAGGAAAGGAGAAATAAAGTTTATTTCAACATTCTTTCTTTTAATACTTTTCTCTCCCATCATTTATTACCTTTAGGGAGCAAGGCAAAGATAATATTTCAAAGGTACTGCTTACTTTGTGAAATCATATACTTGCAAAAATGTACAGTGAAAAGCCAGCTTGGGAAAGAAAAAAAATAATCTTTTCTTGGTAGCATCTTCCCATGATATGGATAATTTCTGTGGATTGACACACGGAGAAGACTAATTAGAGATGTTTGCCCATTTTCTGTAGCTTAGTAACAGGCACTATAATTTGAAATTTCTACAGAAAGAGATATTAAAAATGCCAATCATTGCAGTACTGCTAATCTCTTGGATGTTTGGCCAATGGGACTACATGAGCTTTACATGCACACCCACCCATATATGTGTACATGTATATGTATAAGTACATATACACACCCATCTATATACAATACATACACATATATACGTAGCTGTAGTTTAAAAATCCATGAAAGATTGGAGAGGAAAGGAAGATGCTCTTATATGCATACAATTTTCAAATTACACATAGGATTTCAATAGCATCAGTATTAACTAATGGAGGAAACAATCCCTAAGTCATCATTAAAAATCATCAGCTTTTGAAACCTTACCTGAAACTTCTAGGACATGAGCCCATTGATCAGAGGTAAGAACAAACTCTGTGGTATGGAATATGTTCTATAGGTGGGAACTGCTTCTAAGTATTATATATATAAAAATTTACTGAAATCAATAGGTTTTAGGAAATATTTCACACCTGACTGAATTAGACCATAGCTGCCTATACAAGTTCACTTTCATATAAGCCTTTTTAGTATACTCTAATTATGAATAAGCCTTGCAGAAGTTTCACTTCTTTAATGTCAAATATTTAACGTGAAAAGTCAGAAGTAGGAAAAACATTCTTCTCATAGTCGTTTTTATTAACTAATAATTTGCTTAGTTATTTTGTGGATAATAGAAAAGAGGAATAACAAAATACATGAGTAGTAGCTTCAAAAATAGTTACAAAAGGTGAAGTATTAAATTATACATAGACTGTTTCTACATATTTTTTAACAAGTGGAAAGGGACTTGTGATTATGGTAAGGAGTATCACTCCAGAGTTTGCTCACCTCCTAAGTGAGAATGCCCATTCCCATTTCTCCAGGAGCCTAACCTTTATTTAACCAATCAGCCATCCAGCAGGGACCTGCTTATGTCCTACTATACACTGTCAGACTCAGCAAGATTCCTTGAAAGTGAGCCAATAAGAGAGAAGGAATCACACTCACTTTTAATGCTACAAAGGACATTGATATTCATAGTCCAGTAACTTTATGGCAAGCATAAACCTCTTGGAGGAAGAAAGAGTAACATATCTGAACACTATTTTCATTGGAATAATTTCAATTCCAACAAGACTAAAAAGTAAAAGACGTGAAATTTAACAAATTATTCCATTTGGGACAAAAGGCAGAGAATATACATGACTGAAATGACTGTCTTGTAAAAATGTCACAGAAGCATGCACTGAGTAATCCTGAAGGAGACTTTCAGGAGTTAACAAAGGTCAGCTAGTTATCTTAATCATTCTTTGCATATAGTGCTGCACTTTAAAGTCCAGAATTTTGGAGCCTGATGTCTCACCAACCCTCTAAACAACTGATACCACCATATTACAAGTGAATAAAAAGAGGTACAGATCTGAGAAATGCACCATGGTTTGTACTGCCTGACTGTGCTGAGACCTGCTCCACCTAATTTCCTCGTGTACTGAGAGTGCCTGTTTCCATCTAAGTCAAAGGGAAGTGATGGGACATTTGCAGCTGACAAAATGAAAGGTCATTTTCATTGTCTCAAGCCCAGCTCCTGCTGAGCTGCCACAGGACACCCTCATGTCTTGATCCCAACCCCTTCCCAAGCACTATTAGAGACCCCCTTCTAGAGCTCCACAATTATAGGTTGCTTACAGTGTAATCCATCAATAAAAGTCAATTGTCTCATGTTTTTAAGGTCATTTCAGACTCCTCTGGCAGCATTGTGATTAACTTTAGGGCTATTTCCAATTGCCTGAGTGGCATCAAGAGACCTGGGTGTAACTGAGAAGCAGATTCCAAGGTTTCACCTCAGCAGGGGCTAACCTCCCTCACCCTGGAGCTACACACTACAATATTCATACATATGAATATCATAAAT
The DNA here is from genome assembly GCA_013397555.1 of Urocynchramus pylzowi. Taxonomy (NCBI): domain Eukaryota; kingdom Metazoa; phylum Chordata; class Aves; order Passeriformes; family Fringillidae; genus Urocynchramus; species Urocynchramus pylzowi. The sequence continues at coordinate 953,325 of VZRH01003125.1, forward strand.
ACATGTCTACAGGAGCAAATTAGAGATGGAAATCTGGGATTGGACAGGAGAGGGTTAAGGTCACCTCAGTAGTCCCATCTCCCTTCACTCTTTAATGAATCCAAAGCTTCACTTGGAGTAGATCTGTCCAGGCAGTTACTATTCTTGTTGCCTCTCCCAGGGATTAGGGTGCCAATCCACTATCCCATGCCAGCCTCAATGCTAGCCACATGACATAACTAAGAGAGAAACTACTGAAAAAAAACCTCCATATCCAGAATAAAACCTTTTTTTTTTTTT
>VZRH01003125.1:957241-1007197 GCA_013397555.1 Urocynchramus pylzowi
TTTTTTTGGCAATGCTTTGCTTTTGAAGATAGTGCAATTTTGATTGCTGCTAGGAAATCTAATTCTGGTTCAGGAGTTATCAGCATTTGCAGACTCTTAAAAGCTAGCTTTATTGGTGATTCTCCTGCAAAAGTAGTATGAAAGAAGTTATTATTCTTCTGTAGAAATTGGCTCTCTTTCATAGCGCATGACTTAAGAGATTACATCACTTGATAGGCCCTAGCAGAAGAGCATTTATTTTTTTCAATAAATTAATTAAAGCAAGACTTCTGCAAACTAAAGAGAACCCCACAACAGTCTGAAAAGGCCTGGTGTTCTACACCATTCTGTCATACTTTTCTTTCTGGAACACTAATAGCAGAAATACTGGATGTGAATTAAAGTAATTGAACTATAGATAGTATGCATGACACACATCCCTTTTATGCACATTTTATGATGTCTTTCTCAGAGAAATAAATATTTTCAAGTTCCTCTTTAGCAAGCTATCGTTTTCAGGTAAGAAAATGTTAGCTCATTTATGTTAAAGGCCCTCTGAGGACAAGAATCAGGCTTTCTGCATTTGCTGCACTGCACACACAATCCTTTTGTTTGGAGATTTTGACCCAAAACAAAACATACCATACAGATTTTTCAGTAAGGTCTGTGTAAGTAGAAATGGGATTTCTCCCACTAAGGCTACTGGTTACCCTGTTTTCTTTGGCATTGGAGGCCACCACAAACATTACAAGAATGAATGACAGTTTCTCTGCACACACATCAATCCCAGCTATACCATACAAAAAATGAGTAAAAACTATTGCTAACTGTTCAATGGATGTCATGTTCATTGCACTGCTCATATTCTTATTGCTCTCTAAAGCACTTTGGAAAGCCATGTAAAGTTTCTCACTCTTCTTGTCTTCTATTTTCTGGAGAGTATAGAGCTTAACACAGACCAGCTATATGATCCTAGACCCACACAGCATTGATTAAGCAAATATATTGCTTATTTTGGACAGTTTTCATCAATTGGCTAGACCTAATCTTCACATACATTCCTGCAAAGCAGAGGAAAAACTGAAAACAAACACAAAACTCTTCCCCAAATCAGGCTTTGCAGATTCTTCCAACTCTAACAGGAGCCTGATGGACTAAAGACTTTAACAGACAAGACCTAAATGTTTTATTCATGAAAACAGATTTTAGGATAAGCCTAAGGACCATAAACACCAAGGTTAAGGGTGTACTTTGCTGAGCAGAGGTGACAGTCAAATGATCCTTGCTGTTTTCAGCAAGGTGTTTATGCAGGTGAATTTTTGTGAGGAGCCCTTGGGAAAGGAAGGGAGAGTCTGAGAGGAGGGGATAAGAAGCTCACAACTGAGCACTCATAGCATAGTTTGGTGACACAATTGGCTAAATAATTAATATTCTAGCAATGAGTTGAGGATTTGCTTTAAAAAAAAAAAAAAAACAAACAACAAAGGAACAAAGGACTTTTTGTTAGTAGAAACTGGATTAGGGAGGCTGAAAATAAGTATTAGGAGCATTTGTGTAACTGCTACAAAGAAAAGGAGAGGGCAGAGAAGCATAGGAATCATAATCAGGAGTAAGAGAACTTGCTATGGTGTTCCTCAGAAGACCTTGAAGTCACACTTTTGGTCTCAAGCTAAAATACATATAAAGCATACAGGATACACAAAGAGTTAGGCATTAATTCCTCCTCTCAGCCTCCAAAATATTCCAACATGTCTACAAATGCTTTTAAAAACAACAGCAGTAAATAAACTCCTTTTTTTCCTACCATTCCTTCTCTCTGTATCCAGAAAAAGTTTCTCAGATGTTGACTTTCTCTGGGTTATGTTCCTTTGGACTGTCTACAACAGACAGAGGAGATTCACCCAAGGATTCATTTCTTGCTCAACTTCTCCCAAGACAAAACCAGGAACACAAACACTTAGCTTTGTTAATTTCCTGAATGCACCAAACAAAAACTTCTGACCAAAGCTTTGTACATCAGATTAATTTCTCAGGATTTTTATTTTGCTTCTCTGATGTTACCAGTCTGAGCTCAAATCCTATCCTCAAAGTGGTCTGGGAAGACAGCTTTTCCCATCCCTATGATGGAGTCTTATGCTCATGCCTTCACCAGTAGGTAAGACAGGGCTTTTCATCTCATACCATGCCACAAGAGGAGATGATGACCCAACTAGTCCAGGACAACAGGGAGAGCTGCACTATACAAAACTATGTCACACATACTGAGTGCTGAAAACGACTGCCCATTGAAAGGAATGGTTTTTGCCTGCCCCTTCTGAGCCAGTAATTTGCTGAACTGGCTGGTTACTGGACAGTTTGGTGCAGCTGATGTTACTTAGCCTGCACATTTGTTTGGGGTTTGCTCCTTCTTCTGTACTTTTTTCAAATTTACAGAAGAAATCTGGCCAGGTGCAAGGATATCCATGCTCTGACTGGATTAAAATGCAGCCAGAAGCAGTTAGCACCCAAGACCAACTAAAAGAAAAGTGAGAAATGGTTTTCTAACTCCTTTCTAACTGCATTAAAAGCCAAGCTTGTTTGAGTGTAGTGGCAATGCAAAGTCATTTTTCTCTTCCACTTCACAGACACACAGAGCTATCTCAAAAGCCTGCCACACACAGTCATTAAGGCTGGAAACCCCTTAATCACTGTCAGTATGCAGAATACTGCAGAGACAAATATGTTGTGGATTATAGGGGGAGTAGGGAGCAATATTATGTGCTGCTGCTTCTTTCTTTTTTACAATGGTGTTTATACATTTATTTTTCAGATGGGTTAAAACTCTCTCTGCATGGCTGAGGTATTAAATCAGTAGCTTTTTATTACGAGATTCAAATGAGACTTCCAGTAGAGACAAACTATATCACATCTGTGTATTGCTGGACTTCTGCCACCTTTCCCTGGAGCACCCGGGGACAAATAGTGCCAGAATCAGGAGGCAACCCAGGTTTCCAGCTCTTCTGACAGCTCTCAGGAAAACTTAGCAAGTCACAGATAATTTTGGCCTTCAATCTGGCAGAGTTAAGGCCTGAAAAAGCACTCCCAAAATCATTTTTTTTCCTGTCCGTTTTGTTCATGGTCCAGTAAAAGTGTGGATGGATGACAGAATGGAACATATTTATTGCACAGTGTGTACTTTTCACCTCTTGGCTGAAATAAATACCTATATCCTAGAGTTTTCTGTAAACACTCACTACAATCAGAGTACAATCAGTTGGAAGTCCCTGCTGGTATCAGGGACCAGGTTCCAACCTATTCCTTAAAGCATAGCTACATTCAGATGAGGTACAAATTCATTTCTCCACCAAAACCAATGGGACATTTTTGGCAGAGCTGCTCCCCATCCACTCAATCCCCAGCTTATGGGGATGCTGATGCTGCTCTGGGCAGGTGCAGGGCTTTGTGTTTGTCTTTGCTCACAAGGGCTCCTGTTGGCACACTGCTCTGGTGAGGTCCTTAACTACCACAGATTTTCATGACACAATTCATCAATTATGTCACTTCAAAACCACCATGAAATTTTCACAGGTAACCTGTTTATTTTGCTGAGGCTGAGCAGTAAGCTTACAGGAAGATACTGCTTTTCAGATGTGAGATGGTAAACAGTTGACATATATGACACATATAAATGTATGACATATATAATAGAAGATCTACGATAAACCCATCATATTTAGTCCTTTAGAAAGAAACAACAAAAAAATCAGAAAGTCTATTCAGTCACAAAATAGCTAATCTTCCTAACTGGAAACAGTATGTTGGCTAAATTTCTCTGATGTTTCTAAGGTGTCTGACAGCCCAAGCCTGCTGCCTCCAGGCCTGGCCTCCCACAGAACATGTTCTTAGGATGATTGTAGTATTTGAAAAACAAGTGATTAGCAGCATGCTTCATAAGCAGAAAACAGAAACCTTGCACTGTGACAGTCTTAAGCCTCCTTTCTGTGTGTTCTCCTCTCCAGCTGAGTCTAACAGAGATCATTTTAGGTATAAATCAACAGCTGTGTTGGAAGAACTCCTGACATTGATGCAGCCATATATATTTATTAACAGATTAATTCTTTACGTTCAGAGCCCAGTAATTACTGCACACGCACACACAATAAAAAGCTCCAATGAATACCCTGAAAGCTACTTAAGTATAAGGGTATGAATCTAGAAGTAAACTTTATTAAAATGCATTGACAGATTGAGGTTTGCTACAGCATTTCAGCTAAGTAAAAAAAATCCATTTGAAGGAAGGAATCAGAAGTTACCTGAATGGCCCTGCATAAGAACAGTTACATCCCACTCCATCACTGAGCAGATTACTCAGAAAGACAGCATTTGAATACAGAAAAGAGATAATTTCCTTCATAACCCATTATCATATTATCAAATACAAACTAGTCCCAATCCAGGCTTCTTGTGCGAGGGCGGTAAGTAAACAAAATATATGCAGAGATTTTTCTTTTCTCTTTTAATTTTCTTCTTTCTTCTTTGAAATCACTTTCAGATAAAACACCTGTATTTGCTTTGACTGTGTTCATACTTCTCTCAACCATGGACTCTCTAGCCAAATAAGGGTTTTGGTGGGCAAGCTTGAAGGAACAGAATTTAAAGATCATACTGTCTTCAGGCTTTGCCCCAGAAATTTATACCACAAATTTTTGCCTTTTACAATGTGCCAAAAGAGAGAGGTTACATTTTTTACAGCATTTTACATAGCCAGTGCTGCACAAGAAGAAGGGTTATTAACTCTTCGGCAATAAATCCATTTTAGTAGTCTGACCCCAAAAAATACCATCAAGCACAGCATGGTTAAACTATGGTTTGTGCTTTGAGTGCAAAGAGAGTTGTTTGGGTTTACTTCATGTTGCCTGTGCAGGAGTAGAAGAAGAGAAAGCAAAATCAAGCCAGCACATGCAAGCTCAGTACCAAATTCTATGAAATGCTGTTATCTACAGGAACCCTTGGATGGTCCCTACCTACAAATAACTGGCTGTTGAGCTGCAGGCGGACGTGTCCCTCAGCTGGGGCCTCCAGGACCTTCTTGGGGAGGTTGTCCACCTGCAGAGAGGTTTGCTTGAGGTTCCTCTCTGCCTGCACATAGTGCCACTGGTTGTCATTCAGGGCTGTGGGAGACTGCACAGCAGCTTCTGTGGGGCCATCCCCAACATCTATGGAGAAGGTGATCTCCTTGGGGGCTGCAACAGATAAACAGATGTGAAGAGGAAGTGAAGGTCTGAACTAAATAGTGGTTTTGACATCAAGAAATCTTACATAAATATAGGGTCCATTAACTTTTATGTCAGCAAATAGTACAGGATCATTTACCTCCCATCTCCTACACAGCAGCTTATACATAAATTTAAGCCTGCAGCCTCACTGTTTGATCTCTGCTGTGATTAGGCTTGGTTGTGGGTACCCATTTTTTTTTGCTATAAAAATCACAGTGCTATAGAAACGGCACTTCTCTTTTTTAAGTAAAAGTGACAAATGCAGCACAAAAGTCACACAATGGTCCCAGAAGATTTTGGACAAATTATGGGAGAAAGGATAAAGATCTTTCCAACTAGATCTTTCAAAATGCAGGTAATTACCCATTACATAACTTGTCTGCATGTGGTACAAGAGAATCCTACAAGCATTTGTTTGCCTAAATCTGACCCAAGATGCACAAAAAAAAGATGAGTGAAACTATTCAATAGGTGATCCTAAACTAAAGCTGTATATGTAACACAAATCTAGAAATAATAAGGCTCCTAGAAACAGGACAACAGTTGAAAAACAAAAGCCACATAAAGGAGTCCACTTTGCTCTGCTGGAAGCCTAAAAGGGGCTAGAACTTTTTTTGACATTCTAGCTACTGATTATTTTCCTCTTCCTAAAATGCTAAATGCATTATGGAGACCAAGAACCAGGTCCACACATCACACAACCAGAAGGTTGTGGACTGAAAATTCCTAAAAACCTTATTATTTAAAGCCCAAAAAATTGAATACATCTGGCTTTGGAAGCTGTTTCTTAGATAGTTAAGATAGGAAATGCTCCATAGGGATAGACAAAGATCTACTCTGAGCCCCTGCATGTGCTAAAAAGTTGTTTCTCTTTGAAGCAGCTGCTCCATGGAGCTTCCTTGATACAAGGCCTTTAGGCTGCAAATTCCATCTGGCAGCAAGAAGCACAACAACAAACTACTGATGAGAAGCCTGAGTCTAAAAGATTTTTTCCCAAACTTTAAAGTAACTAATTTCTCTAGGAGTACAGATGTAACACACATCCAGAAGCTTTCACTGAACAATCCTCTTAGTTTACAGTATTTGTTATATTTGATGCCATTTTTACTTCTGTATCCCTGAGAATAAAATGCACTACCCTGAAGTACAACAAAATTGGACCTTGATGTGCAATTAACAGTAAATCACACCTCATTACCTTGTGATAATCCACCATGACATTTACCACTGGTTTAATGAATTGAAGGGCCTTGGGGCCCTGTTTTATTAAATTTTATTTTGGGGTTATTATAAGCACATTATCAAATGCATAGCACTCAGTTTGTTTTTCCTAAGCTTGACAGAATTTGGAATATACATGTCATATTTCATGTCAAAGCCGCTGTACTCTTTTGTCACTAATAAATATTTGAAGTCATCACAACAGGAGTGAGACAAAATCTCACTAATTAAATTCCCTGCTATTTTCCTCATACACTGAGTAGCAGTTGCACTGCACTCACTTAATAGGTTTTGAAGTATTCAAGATCCATTACAACTGTGACTAACTTATATTGCATTAGTGTCCTGTCCTTCATAAACCCTCACCTCGTAGCTGTACCATACACACTGAGTTCCTTTGAAACACTAGGGCTGCATCACACTGGGTATGTTACTGACATGGAAATAAAAGTAACCATCAGAATGGTTGCATTAAATTTTTCAACTTTCAAGTAAAAACAGCCTGTAGGTACTACAGTAGTTAGTAGATCTAATAAGTAGTTAGTAGATCTACAGTAGTAGTTAATAGATCTAATCTGTAGATTAGATCTACTACAGTAACTACTACAGTAGTTAGTAGATCTAATCAGTAGTTTTTCTCTAAAGAACAAAAAAAATAAGTATCAGTGTTGAAAAAATAAATTCATACTCTTGTTTGTTTAAGAAAGATAAATCTAGCCATAACAATATTAAGTGTAATGATCAAGTCTATACAGGGAAAATCTGACAGAAGAAGTAAGTAAAAGAGTCTTTATGTCTCCCTCTTATCATCTCCAGGCACTTCCAGCCATCTAAAAATGGCAGAAAATATGTCCCTCCCAGTTCTCTGCATCTGTCAAATTGGGCAAAACCAGCAAGATTTCTAACCAGTGAAACTCACAGCTTATTTCAATTCTTATGAAGTCTTTAATCCCAAGGTTTTCCAAGAATACCCCGGATGTGGCGGTAGTTTTGAAGAAGAAGGAGATGTCCGCGCTGACCTCGGCGTGGAGCGTGGGGAAGTGCAGGTAGGAGGCCTCCGTGTTGAAGGAAGCAGCATTCCAGAACTGCCCTGCAAACACAACCCCCTTCCCTATAGTTAATTGGCACAGGACAGCAGCTGCAGGCTGCATGTGGAAAGCCACCTTTTATCAGAGAAACAGGTTTTTCTATAAAAAAAGACAACAACAACAACAACAACAACAAAAGGAACATTCTGTACCTATGGAAATTGAGAGGAGCTAGTACTCACTGTCTCCATAGCAACGCAAAGGGCCGATTTTCCAGGCAGCCTCAGAATTTGATCTGTTTGTGTCAGTGATCACAATCTGAGTTACAGGCAAATGGTCTTTGAAAGCAAGGAGGCCGGTATCGTTTGTCCTGGATTTTAATGCACAAACAGAAAGAGACAGATTAACCACAGACAAACCCCCCAGCATCCCTCACGCAAGACAATATTTAAAAAGATGCTTACTTAAAGAGCTTTTGCAGAATTACCTGTAAGAATTATGACAAGTACAAGCTGTTCAAGATAAATGTGTTCCCATGCATGCTCCATGCTCACGTGCAATCCTGACCACTGAAGACACCCTTTGGATGCACGATGCTGGCTGTGATGGGCTGTAAGCCTGCTACAGCTGCACAGAACTACTGTGAAGCCAAGGAAGAGCACTGCCATGCTGACTCATGGGCACTAGTGTAAACTGGGCTCTACAGGGTTTCCTCAGCAGGATGTATTTGCTGTGGATCAGGTCTAAGTCCAAGCCTGCATTTCTGTGAAGTTAGCTGGAGAGAAATCAGGGTGTTTTATGCTGGCTTTCTGCTTTACCCAAGCAGGAAGAGGACAGGCAATGCCTGATCCAGCACGCTGTTAGCAAGGAGAAGCCAGACAATCACTGATCCAGCTTCAAGATGGCTGGGACATGACTGAGCTGGCACACTGCAAATACAGCTGAATTGGCAGAGTGAGCTCGGACTGAATCGATCCTTGCACTGCACGCCGGGGACATTTTGGTTCAGCAAATGAAATATTCAAGGCAGATTTACTGCACTGTCAAACTTCTCATGTTCAGTTAGCTGGGCTTGCTCTTAGCTGTGACTAATTTACACATGGCTGCTAGAAAGGAAAAGGAAGTTTGACTCTTAAAGGACGTTTCTTTGTTTTTATTCCGAGTCAGCTGGACAAAAAGTTGTCCTCAAAATGCAGTGTGATGTTTCATGGCAGGTCCTTAAGCCTCTGGCTCTGGCAGGGTACACAGATGTGCATTCATCCCACTGCACTTCATGAACCCAGCTGAGTCCCTCAGGCACCAACCCTGACCTTACCAGAGCAGAACTGCCCTTTTGAGGGCTCTCTCTATCAACTGATAATAGAGACATGAGTGCTACTGAATCTCATCTCCACAGTGATGTGTTTTTTCTTCTCCTTTTCTCGAGGTTAAGCTTTGCTGTACATCTGGGCACATAAGTGTGGCAGAGCATCCTTCATGGAACCAAATCTCAATAGTTTTGGAGAAAGGATCTCTACCTCTGCACAGCCCAGCAGGGTCTGGACTCAACTCACCTGTCTGGTCAAAGGTGAAAGACAACATGCTGCACATGGGGATGGCAACACATCCAGTATGCCAGTAACCCCAAATTTATACCTATAAAATAGGTATAAATTTGCTCTTCCAGGCAGGTGTGACACAATGCCTCAGGAAACAGGTATCACTATTTGAGTGACACTGTTTGAGAGTCTGACATTCCAGGCAGGATCCCAGCCCTGCCCATATCCAACTTCCATAAACTCTCAGTGTAGTTCCAGATACAGGGACACAGACTTCTAGCAAAGAAATAATAATCAGGACAATCACTGCAGCTGTGCTCTGACACACACCCTCAAATGTTTGCTTGGCTAAGTGCTCTGCTCTGATTAATGTTAGACAAAAACAGGAGCATTTTGATCTTTTTCATACAGGCTGCACACATTGCATTTATTTTTCATTGCTTATAATTGCATGCAGCATAGCTAATTGTCTCATAATGCCAAGGGGAAAAGGAGAGGCACCCCCTCAGATGCTAACATTTTCTTCTTGCTCCAGTGGGTGTCTGACATGCAAATAATTACAGACAGAGTGCAGCAAGATGAAATTCCCAGGCACGAGGCAGAGTGAGGCCTCCACTGCAGACTCAGAAGGAAAACTATAATGTATGAATCTAAGGTACATGGTCTCTAAATCTCTTCAGTATCACATTCATAGCTTATTGTATCAATATTTGAAAGTTAGCATAAATACTCTTAACAGATTATCAAACTACTGTGACAAAAGTATGATTAAATAAGGTATACAATTAAATAAGGTATTCCAGTGATGGAGGAAGAAGAGTAGGCAGAATAAATGAAAAAAAGGCAGAAGGATGCATAGTAATGGGACATAAAATATTCAATATTCACATGAGTAACTAAGGTGGTGATTTCTTTCTTAAAATAAAATTTTTCAAAAATTGGAAAAATATTTAGGGAGATTTCCTGCAAATTTATTTAAACTTAAAAAATGGTGCAGTCTTTTTACTAGCTATGATCAGCATTAAAATAAAAATCAGTATCTTTCTACACCTAGCACTCAAAATATCTACAAAAAACCATGAAATGGTGACATTTTAAAGATATCTATTCCACATCTCTGAAAACTGCATTGCTTATTAGATATTCTGCTGTACTGCATGAAGTTCTTTTATATTAAATTTTATGACTGAATTTTTACTACTTATATGCCAGTGTCACAGTGAACTTTAGTAGCATAGCTCAAGTGTGAGAGAGAAATATATTCTAGAATTAATAAAAATCCTCACTTCTTTGTTAATACCTTGAAAACTCAATCAAGCTTCTCTTCAAACTCAAAAAGTACATTTTATGCATTTTGTTCTCTCACACATGGAAAAAACCCCTCATATAATGATATGAGTTTTCACACAAGCAGACACTGAAATAAAACCTATCAGAAAAACACTCTGTCCTTCAGAGAACATGTCAGTGTGAGGAACAACATATCTACTGTTGCAGTTAATTATTATTATTTCATAGTAGGAAATCCAGTTTTTGGTGAAAGATCAACACCTAAGTGATTTCAGCTAAGAAAAGCAGAAAAGAGAGTGGAAGACACTGTGAGTGTTTCATATTCCTGGTATTCCTCAAATTGAACTTATTTCAGACTCCATTTCTTACAGAGCACCACAATTCCCCTTCTCTGTGTGCTACACCATGGCAGCCTCTCAAATACAATGTATTATTCCTGAGAGAGGAGCAAAAGAGCTTTGTGTACCTGTACAGTAACTTCCTGGAGGCACTGCTGTGGCACTACAAAATACAAATATACCAGAGTTTGGACAAAACATTTGAAATTTTGCCTGAAGGAGGCTTGGGGATCACTCTTCACGTGATTTTCACTTTTCAAGTAAAATTTCTATTTTCTAAAAAAACCATCTGCACTCTGATGTGCAAATACATGATTTTGTCTTTTAAACAAAAGTAAAACCTTGTTACATTTATTATTTTTATATTTGTCCCCAGAGCTCCTTTTTTACTTATATGTATTTTAATTTAGCACTTCACACACTTGAAACCAGATTATATTTGCTTTTCCAGAGTTGCTTCTCAGGTCAGCCACTACTTTTTTTTTCTCCTTAGTGGATTTCACATTGCACTCTGTGGCTACCTCCACCAAGCACACCCCCCCTTGTAAGTTAAGTCCTGATTTCACAAAAACCAAGGCTGGTTTTATCACTTCCCTGAAAGGAGCCCTCTGCTCACAGAAAATGGGATGAATAAATTAATAAACTCCAGAATTCGACCTCCTGCTTACTGGACTTGGCACTCCATTTGGCACAAAACCAGATGAAAATCTGAATGTTTTGAGGGTGGAAACAACACTCAACTAACAGATGTTCTTCTGAGCTCTTTGCATAAAGGATAGTGTCAATTTGTCCTTTCCACAAGCAAAACCCAAACCAAACAAATCCGATAATGCCCTTTAAATTAAATCACTGAAAAATTTTTGTTTATGGGTATTAAATATAGTATGACATCATTTGTTTATCCATGTCTGAAGATTAATGCCTACATCTACCCAAAGGTCTTCCCCAATAAGCTATGAGGCAAGTCACACATCAAACCAATGCTCTATGTATGGACCAATTTAAAAAAGATGAAAATAATTTACTACTAAAGCTGATAATGCAGCAGCTGGGTCCTTCAAGGTGTAGTAAAGGCAGACTCACACGTAAATGACAAATAACTATTTGGATGATAACATTATGAAACTATTTTTCTTCTTCCTGGCTACTACTAAAAGTGTGCTCAACAAACCCTTGCTCAATGGTGTTCTAACAGTGTGAGCCATCATAAATTGCTAATCTCTAGGTAGCCATTTCCATATTTTTTGTAACAGATGGTGGAACAGTGGTGCCATTAAACAGAATTTATTCTCATATGATCCCCTGTTGGTATGTTTCTTCTCTTGCACATTAATGGAAACTCTGGTGGGATCTGAGCCTCAGTAGCTCAGATATTCAGAACAGATTTTCAGGAATACCGTACATTTGGGAAAAAGAATGCTATCATCAGCAGATGGCAAGAAAACTCATAAGGAATAGGCCCATGACATAGGTTTCCATCAGGAACAGTTTTGAGGCCTGTGCTGGACATATCATTAATAATCCAAAGGAATACATTTTAATTGCTATCTTGCCCACGAGCCACATCCAAAAATGCTTTACTGGGTAAAATAACGTACAGTCCGATAAACTAAAAAACACCAGCACAAGGGGACATACCTAACAGCTGAAGGCAAGATGCACTGCCTATATTTGGCTGAACTAGAGATACAGAGTTTGGTAATTAGTGTAATGAACTGATTCTTGACACCTCAGGGACTTACTACAGTCAGCTCTCTGCAGGCAGCTCTTCCTGGTTGTTGACAAATATAGTCATGAGGCAGCTATCCAAGACTACTCTGAACAGGCCAGGTCACCTCTGGCAGGGGTTATTTATGAGCTCACAGGCTCTCTGGAGTTGCCTGCACGGCTTCTCAGGGAATGGATTCAGTGTGGGATAGTGGTTGAGCAAACAAAACCTGTCAAATCTGGGCTTGTCAGGGTTTCTCTGCCCTTCCAGTTTTATCACCCTGGCTCTGGCATAGCTTAGCACAAATTCAGCTCATCCAGGCAGGGCTTCATTCACTTCCATTTGGCTTTGCTCCTCCTCAAACAGAGCTCAATTTACTCATAATACCTCTGGGAGACAAAGTGGGTCTGACAATAGTAATATCCACCCTCTATTTTGTTCCCCTTCTTATCATGTCCTGTGGTTTTCCTTGTTTTCCTAGTGCCCCAAAAGCCATGACACAGAGGTGAATGCATGTAACTTTGGGAATGGCAAGACACAAAGGTTTAGCTCCCCAGTGAAGAAGACTGTTCTGGCAGATAAAAGAGGAGGATACTCCTCCAGTTGAATAATACTGCAGAATAGAAATAAAAGATGGCAAATCAGCTAATTGTTTGAAGCAACACCATCCACCACGCTCTCTGAGATGCCTGAGCTTCTTGTACAAAATGAGTTCCAAAGATGCCTCTCCTTCTGTACAAACTAAAAAGCTGTAAAGTTCTCCAAATTCACAAGGTTTCCAGGTGAATACCATCAGCAAGGTTTGGTTTGATGGCTGGCTTCAGTCAAGGGTTTGCATTTGAAGTGGAAAACGGATTCCAGATAGAGAGACCAAAGTAGCAAAAGGACTGCAGGACAGTTGTGTGCTTCACCTCAGCAGGAAAGAGTTTCCTCCCTCTTAAATGCAAGGTTTGGTGAGCAGTAAGACCTTAACTGTCAAGACAAGAGAATTTTGTTTGAGATGAAAGACAACCTGGGAGAGGTATTTGAAGACCCAAAAGATCTCATGATAACACTATCCTGTCAGTATTTCAGCAATCCTTTATTCTTTAGGTGAGTTTAACACATTTCCCCAATCAAGAATGAATTTTTATTTGAAGCAGGGAGCATATTTTTAAAGACATGTGTCATCTATATAGAACTTGTCCCAACGTTTAACTATTGTCAGTGTGGGGGAAGAGAAAGACAGAAAGACAGAGAAAGAAAGACAGAAAGGCAGAAAATTTTCTGAACTAGTTTTAGCTTCAGCTTGAAGCCACTGGATTTTTATGAATGTTTCTACTGCTTTTAGCAGTCAGAAATCTTTCTTTTTTTGGCAGCACGCAGCCAAGGCATGTCTTACACTTTTTCAGATCCCTTGCTTGGGTCAGCAAAAACGGTGCAGGTGCCTCTGCTTTCTCATCAGAGATCTCCCATTCTCCAGAAAACACCATGAAGATGCTCCACTATTCTGAAGTGACAGATTTCACTGTCATCCTACTGTGGATGCATGGTGAGCCATACGGAAAAGATACTTATCAATACAATGCATTAATAAAAAACAAAGGTGAAAAATATAAAAGCCTTCTGATCTAGAGTGCTTAATTATAGATTCCTATTCATCTGGCCAAGGAGACTAACTTGATGTCAAGTAAGAGCCCAAAAATAGCAGCTGGCTCAGGTGTCTGCTCAGATATTTAAAAGTCAGCATGCCTAGAAGTGCATATTGAGTGTTGCCATATTGCTGTACCTGGCACAGGCACAGGTCTGCTTTCCATTGTTTATAATTTCTTTTGCTGCTCTGAGAAATTAGTAGCTTCTTCTGCACTTCAGATTTAGTCTAGGGAAAACAAATCAAAGCAAAATCCTAGGACTGTCTCCTCTTCAGGAGGATGCTTCAGCTGCTCTGGAGAGTTCCTACCTTGAAGCAGCATGATTTATCTAAAAGGAGCAAAAATGATTTTCTGGTTTTCCACTCTGCAGCACCCATTTTATTTCATGCTGAGGCAAATAAATGCATCTAGTGCTGTCTTGCTCCTTCCACCATAATGTATAGCAGGTTAAAGTCACAGTTCAGATCTCAGCAGGTTTCAGATTCGAATGCTCGTTATATATCAGGGGGTCAGTGTTCTAGCAGGGAAACACAAAAGCAATCTTCAAGAGGCATGAAATTTCTTATGTTTAGAAACCCTTCATAAAGGTCAGGGTTTTTTTAGCTTTTATAAAGCCAACCTTCACTTTAGAATACTACCAAAGTAAAATTTTCTCATGGATTAAAAATCTAAGCACCTGAAACCCCAAACCAACAAACAGTAGGAAGTTTAGTGGAAGTAACTTGTAAGCATACTCTGTTATTATCATGAAATTAGGAGAAACAAGTAGCTCTCTGAGCTGCCAAGCTAACGATGCATGCTTTCCAACATTTTTCTCCCATGAGGGTTTTCCAAAATCAAATAAAAGTGTACGCTTCCTTAACTTCCTTCTTGTGGGCATTAATTGGCTTTTTCCCCTCAGCCTGGCACAAATTTTCACAGAATGTGTAATTTGTAATACTTTTGAGACTTCTCCTTCTCTGACCAAGATGTTTGAAACGTGTCTGCTTGTTCAAAATCACTGGGGGGGATGTGTGTGGGGAAATTGAGATAAACAAGCACAGCACCTTGTTTAGCTCTCATTTCCTGAGGAGACTCAGCTGAAATATTATAAAACTGCATTTAGCTTTCACCTTGCATTGGTATGTACAACTGAGTGGCACAGTGCCCTGCAGTCTAAGACTGCAACCCCAGTGTCTGCCAGCATAACACCCTGCTCTGCCAGAGCAGTGAAAAATGGAACGTGGATTATGGAAAGAGCCAAGCACCAGTAAAAACAGATGCTCGTGATGCTCGTGTGCAAACCTCGTCAAAACCACATCTGATAACCAAACACCAAAAAAAGAGATAGATTAACATGCACAGCCAGGCTGTTCAATACAAATGACATTCATAAGCCAATTTTTACATAAACATCTTCCTGAAGAAATCTCCTTACAGCTATAATTTTTGAAAGTGGATAGTGACCCTAGGGATTCAAAGGGTCCAAGCAAATAATCACACTCTCTAGAAAACAACCAACCAGAAAAACCCAACACTTACAGAGACAAGTAATTTCTGATTTTAATTTCTTTTTGTTTTGTTTTAAGACCCCTTACCATTCCTTTCTACTCATTTTAAGTGAAGGTTTCACAGGGCTAATTCAGGCAGTGTTTCAAACACAGCAGCCTAAGACAGCAAGACAGTTCTTGTCTACTTCCATTATTCATAATTTCTGAACTACTCAAGGTTAAAATATCTTTTTTTTTTTTTTTTTCAGACAAAGGACAGCAGATCCTATCAGTGAGTGGTCTAGAAGGGAGACTGAGTGAGCAGAATTTTTCATGTATGTTCAGTGTTTCAAACTGTACTTCCAATAACACTCATCTGGCATTTCAGTCCCCTCAAACACATTTTGTGGAAAGTTCACCAACTAGGTCTCGCTGGCTGGAGTGTCTCTGAAACTGCAGAGAATGACAGAGATTGTGAGGTGGCCTTCCCAGATTCACATAGCATCAGAGCACAACAAAGGTCAGAACCCAAGGAAAGCTTTGAATTTTGGTGCTGTGACTCTAAAACTTCCTATGGAGACTGAACCAAAACCTACAGAAGCCAAACAACTCTTCCTATTGACCTTAAAAAAATTGAGATACAATGTAAAAGAAGGTTAAGGCACATTATACTGTTTCTTAAGAAAATATGAGACTGTTTAGTAGTACAAATTTCTTGTTTAACTGTATCTGAATTTTGCTGTCTAGGCCTCAATTTTCTGCTCTGATGTACAAGCTCATAGAGCCTTTATTCATGCAATGCTCCAGTTGAACCAAACTTTTATGCAAATAAAATCACCTGATTTGGCATTCAACAAAAAAGATTTTTTCAAAGAACCACCCACCCCAGCAACTTGCTTCAGCCAGATGTCTTTGCTCAAAAAAGGAATTTAAGGTGAAATCAGAAGTCCAAATTCTAGTTTCATTTTCATTCTTAACAAATTATACTCAAGCCATTCAAGCTTCCTGAACTGTGAAGCAGGAAAGATTTAAGCCTTCTTGCCCTATCTCCTATCCCTAACTCTTCACACAGACACTGCTATACACATGTTAAAATGATTACCATTCTTCTCTATCTGCGTCACAGTTGCAAAAATATCTCATATCCAGACAACTTTCTTCCAGTCCACAGGCACACTGCTGAATGCCCGGAAGAGATCCTCCCCAGTAAAGATGCTTTTCATTGGCACGGCCAACCCACCAAGCAAATGGCACTCCATCTGGATGAAAGGGAAAAAAAGAAGGGGGGAAAGAGGAAAGAGAAAAAGAGAGAGAGAAAGAGAACTTGATAAGCACACTGGATTCTCCCAAGAATGCAAAAGAGAATGGAGGTGGACAAGTTAGACAACACTCAAAGAAAAGATGCAAACTGCAAAGTAACAAACCACAAACTTTGCCCCAAGTTCCGTTTTGTGGGATACATGTGGAGAAAGCACCGGCTCTGTTGTGATCCCATTTGGTTTGAGATGCAGCTGTTCACCTGAGGGCCCAAGTGCCATTTGCTCCCGAGAACCTTGGCACCTTTCAGCTGCAAAGACTTTGGGATGGTGAAGCCAACACCAGTGTCTGCACCAGCTGTGGCTGTTGGGTGACACTGGGGGGTAGATCTGATCACTGAAGGAGACTGAAAACAATTGTCCTGCCACAACTCACACCACACAGATTGCACTGTACCACACAGAATTGGACAAGGACCTCTTGTAGTGTCAACTGCTTTTGCAGGAGCCTATAGCCCTTGACCAGGATTTCTTCCCTTAAGAATCAGATATAAAGAACAAAAATCGACAGAAATAACACACTGACTGATATATTACTATGAATTTAACACAGCTCCTCTCAAAACTAAGACTAACATTTCTATTGGTTTCTCAGGGACCAAGATTAGGAATTTTAATGTGTTGTCCATGGGTGGAATTTGCAAATGTAAATTTGCAGGTAGGACATAAGTGGGAAAAAAATATTTCCCTGCTTGGGAATCAATTTATCTCTGTGAAGCTATTTTCTACCTACAGGAGCTTTAAGATTTATGTATTTATATAAACCGAGACAGTTTTTTTGTTCACATTTCAGAATCCATTATGCATCAAGCATTAAGTATTAATAGTCAGACAGAGTAAGCAGAATCTGATGTAATGAAATTCACAGATGAACATTTTCTTAAGACTGACTTTGTCTTCCAGCTCAGCTAACTTTTTCATTGACTCCTTAATCATTAAATCAAGAAATGTAATCAGTTATACATACAGGTAGATGGCAAAATTTAACAAAACTGACATATCAAGATTTTTTGATCAAAGGAGCTTGGAAAAATAAACTGTATTGCTAATGAAGAAAGATGCATCAATTTATTCTTCTGCTTTTCTAACATTACTAGTGGGGAGTATTTCTCATTATACAAGGCAAGAAAATCTAAATTATGAAATGCAATCAAGGTTAACTGTAGAATGTAGGAGACTAATTAAAATGAGTTTTAGAATCACTTGGCAAAATTAATTCATATTTATTTTTCTTCTAAGCTTAGACTGCTGAACTGTAAATTCATGAAAAAAGGAAATAAAAATAGGAAGAGCAACTCCATTCTCATGATACCAACAATTAAGACATGACGAATTTGACCAATACCCAGAGGTACCCATTAGAAAAACACAATCCAAGTACATCTAAGGATTCATCTTACAAAAATGTACACATTCATTTTAGGCCTCATATTATTGTCAACACATTTGTATTTTCTTTCTTTTCTATTCACCTGATTTTCCTGCAGAAGTTGATTGCTGCAGCCAGTGAAACAGTTCTATACTATATTATTGGGAAATTACTCAGTAAAGCTTGGAATAGTAATGTTAATTGAATAAAAGGGTGATTTGTCTAGGAGTAGAAATAGATATACAGAAGTACTTAATCTAATTTTAAAAGTGCCCATTCTGGAGAAAAAAAAAAAAATATTTAGATAAATTCTTCAGGCCAACAGCAAATAATGGTGTCCATTCATTAAATACAATCTGTGTCAGTTTCCTTTGGTGGAAGCCATTATATACTTAAACATAACAGTGAAATAAGCAATCCTTGGTGTGTATTAAGAATAAGTAATTTTCTGACGCCTTTTTCAGATCTGTTGTTATTTGTTTCATTGAGCAATACCAAGCAAACATATGCATATTCAGATTTATGGTATAGACTGGGGAAGTGGTAGAAACACCACAGTTTGAGTCATTTACAACTAAATTAAATACAGTGCTAAAAAATAGAGCAGTCAACATTGTAAGAAACAATCTCGGATTGTCAAGGGAACAGGCTATAAAAAACCAATGTATTTTCCAAAATTCTATTTATTAGGCAGAGTTTTGCCACCTTTGCCCAAGACAAGTTGATTTTTTTTTCACTAACTAGTCCCCTAGAAATCAATTGTAGTATTAAGGAAAATTACGCCCTGATTCTTCAAAACTCTCTTCCACATGCTTAGTTTTTAACACATGAGAAATCAGAGCTTTTCAGCAAAGCTCTTCCAAATCTACGGTGTTTTTTCATCAACACCTGCAGAGTTTAGGAATTCTGAAACTTATATTGTGTGTCATATACCTGTAATGTTGAAGTAAAGCAATACTTCACAAGCAATGCCAATCAATCTGAGTTCTTTCCAGAAAGTTTACACCATTACACCTTGGCAGAGCTGGAGGATGTCTTGCACTGAGATTGAGTTTGGCCAGAGTGTGTTGATTAAAATTCTAAGTCTGTAGATTTGATGCAGAATCTTCACTTCTGTAATCATGGTACTACAATTTTTTCAAAGGATTATCAATTCTCCACCACCTCAAAGCGAATTAATTTCCCTTCTCTGGTGAAGCCACAGAGCAAATCAATGACATTAAGCAAGTATTTAAAATGACCCCATCACCTTATGGTAACATAAGTCAGTAGAGTTCTACTTTAATATTTCTAAGCTTAAAAGTCCATTAATAAGAAGTGCTACTAATTCTTCATTATGTGCTTACACTGCTCCTAGCAACACATCATTTAGTAAAAAATGTTGTCAAAAGCCTACTGCACAATTAAAAGTATTCTTTTCAATGCATTTTTTTTCTATTTATAATGGAAAAAAAATCCTCTGTAAGAAAATATTTTTTAATGTTGTTTTTGAACTCGAAGCTATGGTTGTGAAAGAGAATATGTTTGAAAAAATATCTCAAACCAAGCAAAACAAGCAAGTGCCAAGTGAATGAATTTACCAATGACAGACCAATGATGAGTTTCTTTCCAGTGATTTTCTTCTGCACTGCTTAAACTGCTTAGGAAGATTTCAATTCTGCTAACAAAATCTGCAAAAAAGGCAATTTTTGGGTTGTATTTCCTGCAGTGGACAGGATGACAGTGATGTCATTGTATGGAAGCCTCTAAAAACAGCTGTGATATTTACACCACTGTTTTTTACCATAATTTAATATACTATTATAATAAATATAGCATAAGCATAGTATAATAATATGAATAATATAATGATAATAATATGTATTTATAATTAATTATAAAATAATATAAAAGAACTGAGCAGACAGACCAAATTTTGTACCAAACCAAGTACTCCTTTGTGCAGTCAGGCACAGACTGTAGAAGGTACAGCTGGCACAAATCTTCTGACAGGAAAGATAAGGGGTATAATCTTCTGTGGATTCTCTATTCAGCAGCTGGGTGTGTGCATCCAAAGAGTCAAGTAAGACTCAGGAAACCCTGAGTCTTACTCTTATATACAGCTCTGCAGTGCATGGACAAGAGCTCAGTTTGTGTCCACCCAGCAGGGCGGGGAGGGTCAGGCTCCTCTCCATCGCCAGTTCTCCAGCAGATTTCCCACATCTGCTCCACCAGTGTGCTGAACTCAGCTGCTCATTGCCAGCTCCCTGTATGGAATCTGCCTCAGCAGCAGCAGCAAGGCTGGCACTGACCCTATTCTTCACCAGCACAGAGGCTGAGGACCATGGAGAGCGTAACAGACACGTGGAACTGGTTTCCAGTGATCCCCAGGAGATGCAGCTTGAGATCAAATTCTCCTGCATTGCGTATCTGCCTCTTCTAGGCACAAGAACAGCTGAATATGTAGTTGGTGTCCTTCTACCATCTCAAAAAAAACTCTCTTAAATCTCCCTCATACTGACAGTTCTCTCATTTTCGTATTAGGAGGCACTGACATTTGTTGCAATACAAGTTATTTTCAAAGGTTTAGGTTTGCTCATATTTAAATGGCATTTTTTCAAAAATTATTTGCAAAGGCACTCAGAAGCTGAAGGAGTGGCAGAAGCAGCACATTCCAACAGCATTTATACACATTATATGCTTATCACTGTGTGTATAAGCTCCAAGCAACTTCTGTGGACTCAGTTTGCCTTTATACAGGCAGAAAGTCTTAGTACTGACTTTTATGTTTATATAGTGTGACTTAAAACAAAGCCATGCATTTTTAGAAGTATTATATTTAAAAATTGTTAAGATTTGTTGGCATGATTTGTCAGTTTGTTCTTGCTATGGCAACAAACAAAAGTCTAATTATGGAAACACAGCAAGATAAATTGGATACTGTGTTAAACTCCTGTGCTGTATAAACCTATAGTCTGACACAGCACTTAACCCTAAGACAGCCAAGGTTTTTGGGGTACCCAAGTTATTGAAACAGGTCAGTTAAAGGTCTTTTCCACCACCACTTCAGGTCAATTTATTTGCATTTGTCTTTTGAAACACTGAAAACATACTGTATTCAAACAACATTGTCTTGGCAATCTTCAGGTTCATTTTGCCCTCCAAATTCAAACCAAATTAAGCAGAACTGAATTTGTAAAATCTTGTATCTATAAATTTTACTGATGAAAATGTAAATTAATTTACATCTATTCTGTTTTCTCTTAAAAGGAAAGATCCACATATCAAGAGGTAGTAAAAATTAGGAAAATACTGATTCCAGAATTGCATAGAGCAATCAAAGCCAATTCTTCGAAATCTCACTCAAAACCATAAAATATCTGTTTACACTAATCACCTTTAACAATACCAAATCCTGCAAATGGCTCACCTAATACACTGAACAATATGTGAAACAAGCAGTTAGCAGATTTTTTTCATACAGATATCTGTATATATACACACACCTATGAGGCAATTTCAGCCTGAGTAACTGAATTCAGAGGCCAAGTCAGAGTACAAATTATCATCTCAGACAATAATTTTTAAAAGGCTCTTAAATAAATGGACAAAGCAGTGAGAAGGGAAATCTGACTCAATATTTTTGCAAAGGTTTACCAAGAACTTGTTTGCTCACACTGATTTTTTTTTTTCCATCGTAACATTTTGACAGCCTTTTATATTGGAATTTTTTACATTCAATTGACAGAAAACCAAATTCTTCCCATTTGGCCTTTCAACAGGGAAAAAAATACAGTTTCGATAAATCAGATAAAAAGTATTTAAAATAATTCTGGATAAAAAAGGGACAAATTGGAGAAATATTCCATACTTAGTCGAAAACACATAATTAATACCTTCTTAGAGGCTGTTTGTTCAGTGAAGAAATCTGTGGTATTAATGACTCAGGATCTGTATTGGTTTAAACAACAACTCCCACCACGGGGAAAATAAACTGATAACTCAAAGCAGGGTGAGCTCAGGCTGTGCTGCATTAACCATGACGTGCTGCTCATTCTCTGAAGGGGATGCTGAGATTTAACAGAGAAAATGCTGCTCTTTGGTTCACAACCCTCAGCGAGGGTCTCCTGGCTCTGCCCCTGCCATGTGGAAGCAACACCCACCCTCCAAGATGTCAGGCTCTCTGCACCTCACAAACAACCCTGCTTTTAAGTCAAGATCAGGTTGCCTTGGGAAAAAATATGGAATATGGACCAGGAAAAAAGAGAAACCCCAATGACATGGTTCCTTTGAGCATCATTTACTTGGTGAGCCACCAAGTCATGCAGTTGGTTTTGTACCACACCACTCTGCTTCCATGGGGACACACACCTCTTTTATGCCTGTCTCATCTTTTTTCAGTTCAGACATAATGACTATTTAATACTTCCTTCCTTTACTTTAAACCTTCCCCATGACAACTGTACCATTGTACCAGTTTCACAGCCCTTTTTCTCTCTTAAAACTTCATCCCACATATCACTGCCCTAATTTTCAGAGATGACAAACATGGTTGTGTTGGAAATCACAGGTGGTCAAACACTGCACCAAGACAGTCACTTTTTGTATTGAGTACCAACTGTGCCAGCCAACATTGCTAAGAATCTCACTGAATTTGATTAAAATTTCTGGTCAGGTTCTGTCATTATTCAAATCAGCTATCCAAAAGTGAAGTAGTTCTGCTAATGCCAGTGGAACTACCCAATGGGCAAGACCACAAAGTTTGCTCCTCATTCTAAAATTATTTTGTTAAGTGTGGTTAGGAAAAGGGGGGAAAAGGCAGTACTTTGCTGACATTTTGTTTCTTGTTATACAGCTTTGCTGCCAAGGTGCATTGCTTCCACAGAGTCCCAGGCTGAAGTAATTGCTTTAAAAACAACAAAGGAAAAACCACACGGTAGCATTTGTCTGCTTCTCTTAAGCAGAGAAACTGCTCTCCCTCTAGAGCAGCTGTTACCACAGTGTGCTCTGCTCTTCTGGAGTTATGTTATTCTCATAGATGAGAATGGGCAGAAAGAAGGTAAATAAACATGTACCTTTGCTTTTTCTACATTTAACAGGAGCCTAATGAGCCGAACTGCTGAGCTGCAATGACAGAGCTAATGCCCCTGCACACTTAAGAGTGCCTCAGCAAAAGCAAAATCATCATCAAGCCTTTAAGAGACAGATTTGAGGATGAGCATAAGGATTCCAAACCCAAATACTTTTAGATGCTGAGCAACATTAAATCTACATCCAAACTAAAATTTTGTGCCTCATATATGTCCCAGCTGAAGGCTTAAGAAGGCTGAAAATATTATGAGTACTTGCATTCTCCTCTGCCAGCCCAGGCTGTTTATTTTTCTCAATAAATTTCTGGCCAAGTGACAAGTTTCCTGAAGGATGCAAGTGGGACTCCAGCCAACAAAAGAAACTATGTGAACAGATGAAGGCATGCAGGTTGGGAAGGACAAGCAACAACAAATAAACAATCCAAAAAGATTATAGCTTTTAGGGACAAATGACAAAACAGGAAATGGCAGCTTTGAATCCTCAGCAGTTTTGCTGAAGATGAACTGGATATTCTACCTGCTGAAACAAAAAAATTATCTAATTTCCTTTATTTTCTTAATTCCAGCTCACCTTCACTTCAAAATTGTCCCTCTTGCTTTCAGTTCCTTTTCCTCTTCCTCATTCCCCTTTTCTTTTCCCATTTTCTCTGTTTAGCCTAAATCCTCCAGGTAAATTCAGATAAACAAGCCTGACACTGCCTTAACAGATAAGCCTATGACATTGATGCATCTCCTGCCACATCCTTACCCTGTACTGGGACCAGAAACCCATCAATGCTCTGGATTCAATTGCAAGTGAATAATGACCATGGATAAGCCACAGTGGGCTCCAAAGCAGCCCTGCCTGGGCCAGAGAAGCAGCTCCTGCTCAGCAGATCTCTGGATTTTTTTTCCCTATGTCACAGATATACCCAGTAGGAATAATGGCAGTGAGATGAACCCATCATTTCTTGCCCTCACACTGCTCAACCAGCTCTTCTGTGTTCATTCTCATCCTCATTACCAGCATCCTGTCACCCATTTCCACTGGAATGCCACCTCATGAAGTGGCTCAATACAGTGCCTAGGAAATGGTCTTTCATTCTTAATCAGCTCTTCTGCAGAAGTATAAAAATGGTTAGTGAGAACAAACAGTAGGGAGTGCTAATTAACAGATCAATAAAGAGAAGATAAACCAGATGATGCAATTCCAGTTCTTGTGAAAGTGCTACTGAATGATCATGCTTGATTTTGGGGCTCTCTGCACCTGCAGCAGACCAACACTCCTCAGTGGTTCTCCAGGGCCTGAGGAAGACCACAGGAGTGACACTTGCAGCCACCCTGCAGTGAAGGCAGTAACACAGCCCACTCTCTCTGTGTCCTACTGAAGTCTTACCCACATTATCTTATGAGCTACTGGATGAGGTGCCCCACATGGAATGGAGGAAAGCATGGAAGAGATGAGTGAGTTTATAAGTTTAGACACATCATATGCTCTTCAGAGCTTTCTTTTTAAAGCATTTTATAATGGATGTGAAAGGGTCACAGGGAAAGGGCCACAGGAAAGAGAGCACTGAACTAATGCACCTCATAAAATACTGCAAGGTGAGAGTAGTAGTTTATCACAGCAGTTTTTATTCTTAAATGCTATTTAAGTTTTCATAGATGAAAGCACTTTCAGAGGCTAGAAATAAGATTGCAGAGGACAGAGGTGAACAGCTGAAGCATCAATGACTATGAATGGTGCATCAAACCGTAAACCAATCATTTCTCCACAAGAAAACTTGGTATTCAACTATTATTCATGGAAATGTTGAAGTGAGAAAACTTCTACAGAACAGTAAAGCTACATTATAAGCAACTGTCCCAGGAAAGACTTCCAGGAAGAAACACTTTATAGCTTATTAATTTCCTATTATTTTCCAGGAATAATGATGTACAGATCCAGCAACCAGCATAGAAGCATCCAGCTCCAGTGAAATCAGGGTAGCCGTGCAGATTTGCACTCACTGAGCATCAGGCTGTTCACAGGAACACTGAGCAGCTGAGGCTGGACAGGACCTCTGGAGAAGTTTAGTCCAGCCTCCTGCTGTTCTAAAACAGATTCAGGATGTAAGAATTCCTTAGAAAAACTCTGTGGCTGTTACTGAGTCAGGCAAAAGCACCATCTGCAGGTATGCAGCAAGTGATATACAGGCCTGAAGGATCTATTTTTAAAGGGGGTAAAAAAATTAAAATATTTATATATTTGATCCATTTACTCTTGAATTATCCATCATGACAGCTCAAACCCTTGGGATTGGGCAGGGATGAAGAATAATGACCTTAAGTGTAGCACATTGCACCTCGTGCACTCCACCTAACGCAACAATGGAGTCCCCAGTTCTACACAGCTCCCAGGCTCTCACCTGCCCGCCAGCCTGAGCCTTTCACCAAGAAAGCCCAAAAAACCCCAGGGCAACAGCCTGGCCTAAAAGTAGTCTGAACCTCAGGGTATAACTCAGAGCAGGTAGCTTGTTCCTGAGCACAAGCCAGCTGGAGTAAAGTTGAGTTGAATTAATCAAGGATTAATTCAATTCTTGCTAGAAATCATGGACAGTTGGCTGGATTATGCCCACAATGAGATGCAACTGGATAAACTAGAAAAAGAAAATAGATAAAATGGGGACATTTGGGACATTTAATAGGAGACAGGATGAGTTACAGAAAAACATGCTGTGGAAAGCAATCTTTGCTTGGTCCTTTGGGAGAAACTACATGCACTAATAACAGTTCTTCCCCACTCCTTTATTTTGAAAAGTGTCTGAGTAAAAATGGAATTACCTTACTCGACAGAACTGTTTCCTGTATATGCAGTTTTAACTACTAGCATTAATAATGAGAAAAGGATCCTTATTATTACTTTTTTTTACCCCTGCTCACATTGCACCAATATAGTCACTAGTGGCTCAAATAGACTGTCTTCAGATTTGACAACCCTCCACAAAAGACAGATTAATTTTGTTCCTATTGCACTTGGAATGGCAGCTTCTAGGAATAATAAAATCTAAATTCAGGTATAGATAATCTTTATTAGCACTATTGATTAATGAAGCAACGAGAACACACCTTGTCCTTCAGCTCCCAGGTTAATACAGCACAGCTGACAGTTAGAGAATAACATTTATTTACATGGGGTGAATCCAACCAGAAAGTCATTAGGACAATGTCATTTCCACAGTGTGCCTTTTTGGAGTGCAACCACTGGCTGGCTCCTGTAAGTGGCTTATAGTAACTACTGATTTGATTGATCTTAAAAAGCTCAGATTGATCTTAAAGAAATCAGAAAATATCATCAGTAAATAGGCTGAATATCTGAACTGGAGTAAAAAAACAAAAACAATCTTAATAGAACATAAATTGCAAGAGATAATAAAATATTCCTAATCACTTTAAAGCTGGAATCCCTAATTAAATAAATTAGAGGATTTTCTCAAAACTGATAGTAGCACTCTCAGATATTATTAGGATGCCGTTTCTATTTTGAAGAGACACCTTTGGAAAATGAGATCTTATCTCAAGTTTTTTATCTCAAGTCCTGCAATATTACCTGAGCATCTTGGGTAAGGGGGAAGTCCAGTAACCCTCCCCATGCAGTTGCAGATAAAAAAGCCCTAAGTTTGGGGGTTTTGTTTCTTTCACTTTGGTTTCAGATTTTTGTTTGTTTGTTTTTTTTTTTTTTTGGTTTTGTTTGTTTGTGTGTTTTTTAATGGCAAAAAAAGCTGCAAAGTCCCTGGGAAGAGCATGCAATATATCCATTGTCTTCTACAAGACAGGCATTGTAAACAACTACAAAATGACACCAACACCCAAAAGAGAGCTTGGAGAGTAATATACACACATTTCTGAGCCTTACACCAATTATGAGCCAGCAAGGAAGCTTTGACAGCACAGAAACCACATTCTGAGCCTCTCCTCCTACCCTTTTGTCACATCCCTACTGAACTGAAATCTCACAGGGCCAGTTGAACTGGATTGCTTATTTTTTGTTCTCAAAGCATGTTAGCTGGCAAAAGACAACTCTGAGTTGTACTTATGATCAAGAAGTCCTGCACAGCAGTGCAGAAAGTCTGGTTTTAAGCTTTATTAAAAAACACCAACAAAAAAACAACCAACCAACCAAAAAAAAGTGAACAAAAAGCCTCCCAATAACTTGTTGAACTGTGTTCCAGTATCTCTGAGAGGCATTACTGCAACTCATTAAACTTCTTTATAGCCTGATGTGTTACAACACTTTACAGAGCAATGGTAAATAAATAACTGCTGATTTGACACTGCTTTCAACTGCAGAGCAATTCTGCTTTCCTCAATGTTACAATTAATGTCAGCAGTTAATGCCTTAAGTGGTGGAATCGGAAACTCAGCTATGATAAACACATGCAGTCAGATTTCAACTCAAGGATACACCCAAACTGCAGCACAGCCTTAGTTCAGCTCTCCCTGTCTCGGGCTGCAATTACAGTTCTGTTGGTCAGAGCAGCAGGGGCACCATTTGTCATCCTAAGGAAGGCTGGAGTGCTGTGAAATTGGGCACTTTGGAAAAATGCAGCTGTAGCAGAACATATGTATAGGCAAGACCATGAAATGAACTGGCTCCAAGCCAGCACATAAAGGCAAAAACAAGAGAATGTAAATGAAAAAAAATCATAAAACACTGTACTCAGAAGATGCTTCTATTGATATATCCTGACCAGCCTTAAAGGTCAGGATGACAACAATCTGTCTTCTCTGTGGGACTGCTTAATCAATTTGCAGCTCTTTTTTCTTCACCCTGTTAGCAACAGGTTCACATCTTTCAAATAGATCTTCTATTTTTGCTGCTTAATTGGTCTCAGGTTCCTGTGTATCTCTCTATACAGCAATAACAAACATGGGTGTGTATTTACATTCCTGCACAGACTGTAGTGGATAGAATATGAACTGTTCAGCTCTGCTCTGTAGCTCTACTGTCACTAACAGAGATTATTATGCAGCTGAAGTCAATTTTCTGCTCCTGGAGCTGAAGGAAGAACTGAGCTGTACTTTAGCACTGCAGTGAATACTGGAATGGGCAGAGGCTGCAGAAGAATGACAACCCTGCAACCTCAAGAAGCCTTAGTCCTTCCTCTCTTTCCCAAAGCTGAATAGGCTCATGTGTCTTCTGTATTTAATGGTGAGAGAAAGAACCAGCACGGGAGCCATTCTATCTACAAGCACCATAAAGTGAGAATCAAGAACTTTGCATACAAAATAACTCTCTGCCATAAGACTTTCATCACAGCTCGTGAGACAAACCCTTCTGTGGGCTGCATCAATGCTGTGAATCAAAAGTCCATAAGACCATCACATCCATCACCAGCTTTCCTTCCAGCAGTAAGGCTGCTTAGTTGAGTGAACTTTCCTCTAGCCAAGTATAGCTTACTACAAATCCTGTCAACTACTGGCTTGAAAAGATGCAGGCATTTCTTGTCAGGTATTGGTGTTTGGGTGGAAACAACACAACTGAGGCAGGTAAGTTTTTCTCTCAGACTGGTGTAGGATTTTGACCAGGTATACATTAACACATTAGAGTTCTCCAAACAAAACACTATGCAAGTAACAGGGATCAGTCACTTCCATTTAATTGTCTACATCATTTGCCTGCTTTCTTTTCAAATATGGAGCCCTAGGGGGACAGGCATCAGGGGAAATGAAGTCATGAACAAGATCAGACCCAAGCCTCATATTTAAAATATAAATCCCTGAGGGGCAAACTTCTTTTAAAAATACATGAGAGCCCCTTCCCTCCAACCTCTTCTCTCTACAGATATGCTTCATGCATATGTACACCTCCATAATGGAAGTTTTTCTATGCAGATTTATGTTAGGAAATTAATAAATACAAGTTACATGTTTATGGCTGTAACACACTTTAATGATTTTTGCCCGTCTGAAGAGCAGAACAAATGCAAAGGCAAATATTACCCTGATGCACACTTCCTTACAAACAGACTGCAGAAACAATCAGCAATAAGCCATCTCCTGCAAAGTAAAGGGACAACTTCCCTCCCCCAATCTCAGTGTTATTTTCCTTCCCTCAGTCAAATAGCATTTAGCAATCCTGATGTTGTGCCATATATTTTCTTCCACCCACAGGCAACTGGCCAAAGTAAGGTGCATTTGCCCAGAGGTTTAGGTAAGAGGTATTTGTATGATGCTGTAGATTCAGAGATACAGAAAACTGATGAGTATAAAGGAAGCCCCCCCCTAGCACAGGAAGAAATGCATTTGTCTGAATTTAGGTTTCTTTTCTCTTCCACATTGCAAGTAAAAATTTTAACCATAAAGCTTTGCTTTTAAATGGAATACATAAATGACGCCCAAACAGCTGTCCTACTTAACACTACTATGTAAACATCTGTTCACATCCCTGCATGCAAATAAGAACATCAGCTTGCAAGTCTCTCAGACTCAGATTAGTCTTTATCAAGTCCTCACAGAAAACACGGGGGTGGAGGCCAATGATTGTGTGAAGTGGAAGGAAAGAAAATTCTTGAGCTTTTTTAGAGAATTGATCCTTGAAGAAAAGATGGATGATGGCGAATACAAAAACACTAACTACATGCAAAACAACATTTTTCAGTGTGTTTGCTTTAATGGAAGTTTCCATTCCTACCTCTTTGTGGTGGTTTCCTACTTCATCACATATTTTAACAGCTTGTTTTATAATTGGACTCTGTGTCAAATTTTTATCCTTCTTTATTCAAACCACACTTTAAAAGTTCCAGGGTCCCAGACCTGCTCCTGCTGAGCTAAATGGGATTCTTGACATTGAGGTGAATGGAAACAGGACTGGGAAGGCTGTATGCCTCATTAGATACACGATTCCACAGCACCCTCTAAAATTCTGCTGAACTCTCCCTTTCAAGCAAATAAAGCTGGTAAACTCAGAGGCCATGAAATGTCACTATTACATTTCAACACTTAAATACATACCTGATGAATTAGCCATCTTCTTGCCAGGCATCTTAGAAAACTGCAGCCCCTGAGGGATTTCCCCTGGCCGTTACCACTTATTGCAATGTCAAAGAGAGAAAGCTAAGGTTATTGTTTTGCCTGTGGAATCAAAATATGCTGAGAGGGCATGTTAATCCCCAGACTTAGAGGTTTATTGCATTTCTAATTCACACCTAAGGTCACCATATGTCAAGTGAGTATGCATTCTGCTACCATGGCTACTGCCATCATTTTAATTCTAATGCTAAATAATTCTAGATTGGAACAATACCGACTTGGAAACAGCCTAATTTAGTGCTTATAGCAGAAGACTGGTCTTCTGATTAATGATGGAAAATAAAATGTTCTGGTTCTACCCTTGCATTTGTCAGACTCTCCAAAATCACACAAGTGATTTAATCATTCTGAACCTTCGTTTCCACATCAGAAAGTCAAAAAACGAAAAGGCCTGAACAAGCGTAAACAAAGCTAGTACAGCAACAAGCTTAGCTGTGTCTTCTCCATTGACTGAAGTTAATAAATTAATCAGTCTTTGATCAAATTTCATTCAGCATTTAAAAATACAGTATGAGGTTTGAAATCTGTTACTTGTATCCTGACAGCATTGCACCATGGTGGAGATGCTTCCCTTTGCATAATGCATTAATGTGAATTTGACCACACAATTGTCATTCCTTGTCATTTAAGTAGTCTTATAGTTAAGAAGCCATAATTGTCCTTTGGGTGTTATCTTAAATACATTAAAAAAGAAATTGAATGCTTTCACCACATTATAGCTGGGACACTTTTTCAAAGCTAATTTCTATGTCTGTGAATTATTCATAATACACTTCAAACAGGCTCTTCCGGATAAGGTAATTGACCTTGTCTGCATGAAGCACCTACTACCTTGCCTTGGGATAATTTAATCTATGATGTGGTCCATTATTCAAAGGTAATGTCTTTTCATTAGGTTAGGCAATATATTATCACTCAACTAGTCACCTAATTCTGCATTTAGCGTATTCAAGTTTTCACTTTTTTTTGTCATAGGTTACACTCATCATGGCAATATCTCACATTTAAGTAGCATGGTGTAACAGTAAGACTTCTCTTGATGAATGGAAGCAGGACTTTGAGGACTCTAATTTCAAGATTTACTTGTGCATTTTAAACCTCAGGTGGCTTTGTGTTTTCCATGGGTGAAAGCAGCAAAGGGTGTCTATTCAGTAAGAACTAGTGTAAGGTCAAAACACAAGTACAACTATTGCACCAGGTGGCAGAAGTTATGTAAGTTCACATACTGTTCAGTGGAAACACTTATGTGCAGATGAAATATGCTAAATCACATGTATGACACATATATAACACTTGCACAGTTTTATTTTGCTGTGTAGAAAAACCCCTGGTTGGTCTGCCATGCCAAGAAGCAATTAGCAATGCTGGCTGTAGCTCAGGCTGGCTCTGAACCATTGCAACCTTTTCCATACCAGACCATTATTAGGACCCAATTCCCTGCTACATATTCCCTTGAAAGATCTTCCTCAGTGAAGACCAAATTATTTTTTGCATATGTATGGAGTGATATCTCTGAGAGAGAAAGCTAAAGAGTTGAGCACCCAGCTCTCTCCTGTGCTCCAACTACTTTGAACCACTTCAGCAGAATAAAGCAGCTCTGAATCTGTTTTAGTCAGTCACTGACAAAGTCCTCCTGCATGAGTAAACTCTGGAGTGGCACAGTGATCTGGAGGAGCTCCTGCATCAATCCCACTCCTGGCTCCAGCAAATGGCCAGAGATGGTATTCTAATTTATATTGCACCACTCCAGTAACCAGGCTCAAAGATGCCTCCACCCCTCTCTACTTCAGTATTGCAGGGTAAACCTCTGCAAGAACAGAGTGCTGGCTTTTTCAATTTATCAGTGCTGAAGTGTATAGGTGCTGATTATAAATACTGAATTAACAAGCTATGGATGAACTTGTTAGCTCCTCTAAATATCTGAATATTTTTAAATGTGTCTGTGTTTTGTTGTTTGTTTTATACTAAAGTGGAATTTATTGAAAGATGTAAAAACTAAGGAGTTAATCCACCATCTTACTTGCCTAAATCAGTACAAATATACTGAATCCAATGGATCTGATCCTGCATATCTTTGAGTTTTGTAATTTTTCAGTTGAATCATTTGTTACTGTAGCTTCTCTCAAGCTGTCCATTAATAGAATGTTATGATTCTGTTAGCTATTCAAAGCTTTTTAATCATGTTACATAAACACAGTTCATTCTCTGAATTGTTTATCCTGATTAGAAATTGTTTGAGTGTTCACTTAAAATTACGAAGCAGTGCTTTAGAGCAGCAATAAAGGCAAGAGCATCAAAGATTTCAAGGTGTTAGGGTGAAGATTTACTCTGAAAGTCATTGGCTGAATTCCTATTTGCATGAACATTCAGGAACAATCTGTTCATGCCTCGGAAAATTTCTGCAAAGACAAAAATCTCAGTATCATTGTTCAGAATGGTATGAAAAAAAAAAAAGACTTATGAAAATTATCAAAGTGAAACTGAAACTCCAGTAGAATAGGAGTGAAATAGGTGATATTTACAATTTTCCAGCAGCTAAAACAAACCAGCCAAGGGAAGTGTTCCAAGCAAGATTACCTGCAAGTGGCCTGACTGCTAGGTCAAATTTCTGCAAAGACAAAAATCTCAGTATCATTGTCCAGAATGGTATGAAAAAAAATAATTATGAAAATTATCAAAGTGAAACTGAAACTTCAGTAGAACAGGAGTGAAATAGGTGATATTTATAATTTTCCATCAGCTAAAACAAACCAGCCAAGGGAAGTGTTCCAAGCAAGATTACCTGCAAGTGGCCTGACTGCTAGGTCATATTCCACATCAGTCAAGTGCCTTCCATTGCCTAATCACAGTTGTGCACATTGATGGCTCCTGTCACTATAACATGGTTATGTTTACCCATTAGTTTCTGCTTTCATGCCACAACCCAGCAACTGTGATATTACAATTGTTCTAATGGTCTGTTTCACTTTGTTCATTTACCTATTAATTTTGGCAATGGCATATTTCATGGAACATAAATTTCATCCTCTGAAAACATGACAACCTGCAGTGCAAT
Source organism: Urocynchramus pylzowi (assembly GCA_013397555.1). NCBI lineage: Eukaryota > Metazoa > Chordata > Aves > Passeriformes > Fringillidae > Urocynchramus > Urocynchramus pylzowi. Next base: position 990,558 of record VZRH01003125.1, read on the forward strand.
ATGGTCAGACAGATTCTGGAGCTTTGTATGGACATAAAATGAACTGTCCAGGGTGGCATTTTGGAAAGGACATACCTCCCTCTGGAGGCATTGCTTGTATGTAAGGTGATTACTTCAGCACTAACAGGATGTAATTATTCACTCAGTAAAATTCTGCCTCTATTAAGTAGGTACATCTAATGTTCTGCAGATTGACTAGTGGCCCTAGAATGTCTCACAGAGGTAGTAAACAAAAGGCAACACAATCTCTCTTCATGAATCCAGAACATAAATGTGCACTGGGAAGGAAGTGACCTAGAAAGCTGCCACTGCTTTGAATGTGGAGACTCTGGGAAACAAGACCCCAAAGCACCTGAACAGGACCTAAAAAAATGCTCATTGCAGGAGAACCTTTCCCAGTCCAACAGCAGATATTAGAGCTGCAAAACAAATGGATCCAATTGACTTTGCATTGCCAGAGAAAAAGCCAAAGGGACCTGAAATAGAGCCTACTTTAGAAGACATCTTGTCCTAGAATGCCATCCTCTGCTGTTACCTTAGCATTCAGTCATACAGATTTGTCTCTGAGAAACAGCCCCTAAACTTCTGCCACATCCCAAAGTGTTAGTCTTTGATCAAATTTCATGTGGTTTCATGTAGATAAAATCTGAGACTTTGAAATCACAGTGACAAACGGGAGGCAAACAAGTGCAAATGTACAGAAAGCCTTTACCTCAAAGGAGAAAAGAGTAACCAGCACTATTTGTCTTGTATCAGGCCTGACAATATCCATGTGGCCCAAAAAATGAATTACAGCCAAATTCCGCTCTTCTTTTTCCTCCTAAAAGGAGGAAAGAAGATTTACACATATCTACATAAATATAAAAACACATACTTTCCCGAAAAGAGAGAACTCTATCTGTATGAATACATAACTTTATGGACTCTATTGACCATTTGAATCATCAGATGAAAGAAAAGCTAGTATTTTAAACAAATATATCATGAATTTGATGTTATTCTTTTCTCTGAAGCATTTTTCAGATCTCTGGTCATTTTTTAAAACAGCCCATCATAGGCTTGGAGTTGTCAGTAAAACAAACCTGTCAGACCTGAACTAGGTTCAGTAACACAGAATTGAGATAAAGAACAGCCAGGAACTGTTATCTTTTCCTTCCCACCAACAAATGTTACTATGAACATTTTGATCCCATTGAATGAGACAGCCTGAACAAAACTGATTGCAGTCTCTACTGGGAGCACTTTTCATGTGCTATTAATGTTAATATACTGAAATCACTACCTGTTATAAATTAGACATCTCACTTTAAACTTTTTGGGGAAATGGAAGATTTTGATGTGGAACTAAGCATCCTGGATAAACAAAAAATCAGCACACAAAGACAAGGACTGAATCTAGCACAACAGCAATGGTCCAAATATCTATGAAAGAACAGTGGGTAGTGATGAAGTTCCATTGAGTTTAGAATGAATGTGTGGTTTGAGCTTTTGTTCCTATCCTGGAAGGAGACAGACATTTCTGTATCTGGCATGGTGAGATAATAGGTACATCTGCATCTCATAATAGCCCAAGTTAAGGTTTCCTTTTAGCACTAGGACCCATGGAGTGGGTCTCTATTGATTCTAGCAGAATAGATATAAATCACAACTTGGTTTTCTAGAGAAATGAAATATATTGAAACATTTTTCATGAATTTTTGTGCACACCTGTGCACAAATTTCTCGACTAACTCAGCAACCTACTGGCCAATTTCAAGAACATTTGACTGAGAAATAAGTTCCCACAGGTTCCATGTACTGCCTAAGCAGAAAACAGGCATTACTGCTAGGAAAGATCCTCCTAGTACTTAGCCTAAGTGAAGATTGCAATGCATTTTCATTCCTCTGAGTATATAAAAAAAAATCCATAGAGAAACTCAACACTAAACCACAAAAGGGGAAATAGCAACATTTATTACTCCACCAGTTACAGTGCAAAAATCACAGCTTTCTCCCCTTATCTGGCTGAATACAACAAAAATCCCATTACACCCCACCTGAATCTACCATTACCTTCTTTGCAGTTTGGTAGGTCCATATAAATTCACGGGATCACATCTTTCTGCTAAATCACCATAACTGTGGTGACACAAAAGCAAATGTATCTCTGAGGAATGACATGTTCATTCTTCCTCTAGTAGCACAGGGGCAAGGGACAAGAGGTAGCTTACAGAAAGCTCCCACTTGGAGTGAGAGACATCAAAGGTGTTCAGCTGAGAGCAAACACTTGCATGTTTCTTTTTTGTGGCTACAAGAACTTGGCCATTGGTTTTAAAGGGGTACATTTAAACCAGCCCATTCCAGTTTCAGGCAAAATTTGTGTCAGTTTCAGCCTGATGCCTCAGTTTTCTTCTCTGCTAAACAAGAAAGCTACCTTTAGAGGAGAACTGCATAGATTAATTGGTTAACCTTTCTAAATGCTAATGTTAAAAAAAAACAAAACAAAAAACGAACTCAGAAAACTTTTCTTCTGGGGCTTCTGAATTCTGCTCTTGAGAGTAAAGGAAGAAGGCTCTTGATGTTGTTTTGAGTCCCAGACAGATCAAGTGGGAATACACGCCTTGGCTAAACCAGTCTGAGGCTTTCTCTTGTCAAAAGGACTTGGAAAAGATTCAGGCTCAAAAGCTTTTTCATTTTTGTTCTCAATCTTTTGGGCCAAGCAGATAACAGAAAAGCTTCTCTAAAGAAGGTTTTAAAGGTTTTTATTCTTTCAGGTCACCACATCTTTCTAGCTACTCGTCAAGTCTCAGTCAGATCTGCTCTTCTCCAGATCAGTCCAGGTTGGGGGGATGCAAACAATTCTAAATTGCTTTCAGGTGCTTCTTGTGAGTGGAAGAAGTACACAACTTTTTTTCCCAGTGTCTGGAAACAGTTTCTCAAAGTATGCTTGCTTATCCTATATATTTTGGGGAGTTCTTTTTATAAAAGGAAGTAAGAGACACTTAGAAGAGCTACTTTTGTGCCCCTTTTAACACCAGATAGCTCATGTAAGAGTATTTAGTTTAGTGTTCTGCTTAGGGAAGATTTTTGTTCTCTTGTTGTTTGAACAAGGGAACATTGACCAAGTAATGTCAAAATGCCACCTTCAGCTGATTCTTGTAGATTCTTTTATCCTGTCTTTGCATTCACACTTTCAAACATGAAAATGAATTTTCCACAGGCTACCTTCCAACAGCAATGGGGGTAAAATTCCTGCACTTCAGATTTACAAGCAGTGAATCTGAGCAGTAACCTAATTATTCAGAGCAAAACCTGGGGTTTTTTTTACCATAGAGTCACATTTTCTTTTCTCCTAATTACTTATATGATTAAGTTACTCTACTGATTTTTTTTTGTATAGCCTCCTAATACCTCTGTTTTCCTGGACAGGTCAAACCAATTCAAACAAAATCTAAGCACAGGGGTTCCATCCCATCTGATTTTCTGCAAGTGCCTTGCTATGCACCTACTTTCTTCCTCAGGTCTAAAACAGGAGTCAAATGAACCCAAAACCACACATAAAACTGAGAAATTAAAGCCACAAATGCTTTTTTAGCCTCAAAAATAATGTAAATACCAATGAAAATTACTATTGCCATTTACTACTGCCACTCATGTGGCATCTTGGTGGAAGAGGTTAGATGAGAACTCTTCCACTGCTGTAATTCACATCTTCTGCTCTGCAAAATCAGAAAACATCACTCTCTGCACTGGTCCAAATTTGACAGACAAATTAGTTTAATGTCAGTAAGAAAATCTGAGTCTAATGGAGCCCAAGATGTTTAAAGTAGGACAGCTGAAAGAAGCAGACAAATGGAAGTGTGATGAGAACACACTCCCTGCTGTGGCTCTAATGAGGGAGAAGGCACACTTTTCTGCTCAGGCAGCAGTCCTGCTTTCTTTCTGGAATGGAGGACAGGTTGCTGTCATACCTAATGACTCACTAATATAACAAACCATGGATTAGCTGTTTGTTTCTAATCACCATTATTTATTTATTGTTAACAATATGCTGAGCCCTGCAAATTTAAAAAAAAAAAAAAAAAGAAAAAGAGCCTATTACTGCTCATGATTAAGGGAATGTTGGCTGAAATAGCTTGAAAGAATTCTGTCCTTCTTCCCTTCTTCAAACTATGTGTATGAATAGTTTATACAACTGGGTCTCTCAAGCCAGAGGTATCATTAAGAGGTGTTTGGTTCTGGCACACATGTGTGCCTCATAAAACTATCCATTTCCAAACTCTTATTTGGACTGCAGAATTCCCTGAACTCAACATTTCTGCATTACTGAGCTATGAGGACTTACACAGTCCCACAGGTTGAACAAAAGATATCTGACTTTGCTCCAAACCAGAAGTTCTTTGGGATCAAAAGTCCCAAACCAACAGATTGTAAAGGTCAGGTAAATATCCTGCAGCATCAGTTCACAGCACTGACTTCCTCATAGAACCACCAATAATAGTGAATTCCAGAATTCAGGCTCAAAATCTGTTGTCTAGATTTACATTTAATTTACCTGTCCTATGTACCTTCATTAATACCCCATGTCAAGCTTCCTGTATACTGGAAAAGATAATTTCCACATCAGTAAAAGACAGTAGATCTATTTGGTTTGGAGTGCAAATATGTTTTCTATGTGAACTGTAAAAGATCTTAAAGTGAAATGAAATTTGATAAAATAAAATAAAATAGAAGTATAATTCCAAAATTGCTCCTTCGACTTACAAAAATAAATTCATTCAAGGAAGGGAAAAAAGACTGAAACAAACACACAACAAAAAAGTAACAGAAATATCCAGTGATAGCAGAAGTATGAAGGATGTATTTGAGAGAAGCAAACAGGAGTTAACTATAGAACTACTCCATCAGTCCTCACTTGAAGAAGTGCTTTTTTAAATTCACCTGACACATCGTGTCTGAAGCAAATACAGATAATGGTGCTCCAGTGTTCACTGGAGCCATCCCAGGAGACTCCTGCCCTGCTGGAGTCACTGCAGAGGTGGTGAGGTAGCATTAGAGCTTTGTCAGGTAGCATTGGAAGCCTGCCCTCTCCTGCAGTGGGCTTCAAGGGGGGAACATGCCTTCCTTCCACTGTGCTAGAAGCCATCCAGTCTATGGTTGAGCAAGGATTTATTCCCACGTTTTTCCCATCATTTTGCCTCTTGGCTGCATTTCAATCTCAGAGAAACACAACAAGACTGGATGAGAAGTAACAGCAGCAAGTAGCTGCCATTCCTTGCTTGGCAGCTCCAGCACCCTGTACATCCCTGCCATCCAGGGAGGATAGAGAGGGAAGGGGGAGTAACGGGTCAGAAACTGGGATAATGATATTCCCCCTGCTCACAGGTGTGTGCAGGCTCCATGCCAAGTTACCCCTGCCACGCCACAGGTTTTGTATTCTGCTCAGACTGCCTGCATTTTAATCAGCTGCACAGAAAAACCAACATAGCATCTTTAAAAATGGCCTCTAAACCTCTCCCTACAAATAAAGGGGGGTGCACTGCATTGCTATGGTGAACTCTGTTCCCAAGTCTCCAAATATAGCATAAGTTGTCTAAAATTGTGCTCGTGGGAAGCTGTCACTGCCACTTTGGGGGGAGAGACAAGGTATGGTGATGGAAACACAGATGGAAAGTCAATCATTCTCTAAAAAGGGATCCTATTTACCCAAGAATAATTGCAGCACACAATCCACACCTGCCACCTATCCACCACTCCTTCAACACAAGTCACTTTTTGAGGGCAGACTGCCCTGTTCTGTGTTATTTTGTGCAATGAAAAATAGTCTCCTGGTAATGCAATAACAATTTAAAGTTATTTTGTACAAGAACAAATAGTCCCCTGGTAATGCATTAACAATTGAAAGTGCTGGAATGATAAACTGGAAATTATATTTAAAAGGCATAAAATACTAGTGAGCAAAACCCCATTGGTAAATGACTGCTTGTTATGGGTCATTTTATATCACCTCCTGATACATCTATGTAAAATACTCCAACAGAACCCAGGCTTCAGACTCCCTTCTTCAAAAAGATTTACTCTAAAGTGGTGAAATCTTGCTGCAAACCATATCTCAAAAAAACTGTGGGCACTTCAGGTGAAAAAATACTAGTTAGTGAAAGTCCTAGATGAGTAACTAAAAGCAATATAAAAGCTCTGGATAAGCACAAAGCTGTGTTGCACTGCATCCTGTAATACAAGAACACAGTGCACTGAGAAAAACAGTCGTTAAAAACACATTAAAAAAATGCAGTTCTGTAAAACAGCAAGTGGGGAACTCCTGGAACTTGCTTTCCTAGAAGGCCACAGGGCAGGCAGCCTAATGAAGTTCAAGAAGTGATTAGACCAAGTTTGTGAGCAACAGATCCATGGTGGATACTAAAAGGGACTGGCAATAGCATAAATGCTAATGCCCTTATCTGAGCAACTGTGGGTGATGGGGACATATTGAGGGCCATGCTAAAGACATCAACTTCTGTGCTAACCTTAAGCTGTATCTTTCCAGCAGCCACTGCTGGAGGCAGGGCCCTGCAGGACATTTCCCAGCACCTTTTGCTCTCACATCACTGGCCCCACCTGGAGCTAAGGAGGGAGCCTGCACAGACCAAGCTCCAGCAACATCAGGGCATAGATAAAGAAAAAGGAAAGTTGACCTGTTTCAGCAACAGAATTAAGTGTAAACTAAGAAATGATGATCTGTTCCCTGCTGTGAGGCAGCATTCCATCTTTCCCTCTAATAACTAATGTATTGTAATTATATATCTTTTTGTAACTAATAGAGAGTTACAAAAAGCAGATGCAGTGATTCACCAGGGAGGGCAAGCAGCTGCCTGGCATAAGGGGTCAGACTGTGGGACACACCTGGTGCAGCCTGGCACTGAGATATGGGACTAGCTGGGAACCAAAGAGGAGGGGAGGAGGTGGAAACCTGGGTGCAAGTCATACAATAGTGAGACTTGACAGACCATAAGTTCAGGGAAGAGGTGTAATTTAGGATGGATGTAGTTTAGGATCAATGTTTGACATCAGATCTTAAGGTGACATGGTGTAGGAATTCTACTGGAAAGAGAAAAATAAGGAAGAAGTCAGGAAAACCCCACCACCTACAGACATTCCTATTTCTTTGATTTTGCTGTTGGACTGATCTTTTCTCAGTCCCTGCCTACACAAATGTGCTATGAACTTGACAGACTGTCAGCCAAGTATTGTAAAGCAAGCTATGCTGCCACTGATAGAGCCATCACTGTGCTAAGTCCTTGATAAGGTGGATGTGAGGAAGCTTCCCAAGTGACAAGCATTTGAGTCCACCCACTGCTTCTAGAAAACTGAGCAAATTCAGTCAAGAGCTGGGGGGCTGTTCAATTAATGTTTTCATACCTTCAGACATCTTGTATGTTAACAGCTTAATTAAACATGCAGCTGCACACATGTGGCTATCCTTGTACATATGCTCTTTCCTCAGGTATTGCCTGAGATGTTCCATGAAGAGGAAATCAAAGCCCTGGGGGGCTACATTTCTTTTCATATTCTCAGAATACAGAGAGCACATTTAAAGGAAGCTCAACCTTCCTGCCCACCCTGCTCCTCTCCTGCTTGCCTGACTTGGCCTCTACTTGTAAGGGTAAGTCTGCAATCTTTTTCTAAGAGTGTGGATTACTTTCCTAATTAATGCCAACTTTCAGATTTGCTCTGGTTATGTGAGTGTTTCTCCAACAGGCCTGGGAAAGTCACAGAAGACTTGTGATTTCTGGTCATACAAGTTTCCTTTGCCACCTTCTGAGGAAAGCCAGCCATGCCTGGATGAACAGACATCTACTGCAGTGCTCACAAACCTCCTGAAAATCTGTCTGATGGCAGAGATGTACAAAACTACAGTTTAGGGCAATTTAGTTTTTGCTTTCAAAGACAGGCTTGCAGCTAAGCTGTAGTATGACAGGGAGAAGCAATAAGGCTGTTCCAGACAGCAGGAGGTGGAGATGAGTAAACTCCTCTGCCAACTGCCAGATTGCATGTCTGACACACTGCAGATGCAAATCCAAGAAACTCAAGGGGGATGCCACGCTCAGTCACACCCCCTGAGGATGTGCCTGTGTCTTTAGGGCAGGAGGGACTAGCAAAAGAAGAAAGAGAAATTCCTTGCTATAAACTGGAACAATTTTATGCAAGTCAGGAGCCTCCCTGGGCTTCTCTCTGAGGCAGCCCAGAATGCCTTGCTCGTCCCATTTGCCCCATGTCAAAGCTGTGAAAGCCAAAATTGCTATGTAACAACATACATCTTTGCACTACGATGCAAAAGGAAAGGGAAATGGTTTTATTGCTCCTCTGTGAAGCATGGTAGTACTTAGATCCTGAAGACAAGGATTTGGTGTGTTGGTGCTACCAGCTGTTATATCCTAATCATGTGTTCCATGTCCTTGTGGGGGAAAAAAAAAAAGTGCAAAGCCCAGAATGAAAGTAAGCTCAGCAGTGGATTGGATTTCTTGCAGGAAGAGAAACTTTTATAATTTTGTCAAGATTAGATATACCTCTGGGAGATGCCCTTCCATCAGGCATTAACCACTGAGCTCAGTCCAGAGGTAATATTGAGTGGATGCATTCAGCAAGCTGGATCAGGTCAGGTAACATTTCCTGCTGGCCTACAGATGCAGTATTGCCATTAATGCATGGTCATTGCATATTGAATTCTACAGTCAGGTCTGAAGTGTGGCACACTAACAGCAATTACACATTAAGATACCCTGACAACACAGAGGGAACACAGAAGTCTAGGTTAAACAAAGAAAAAAAACCCAAGAGTTTTGATTTTTGTTCTGTTGCTCTGGCCCCAAATCTGGCAAAAAAACCACAGGTGAGAACCTTCTGCAGCAGATCCAGCAAAATACCCTGAGGTTACTCACACTTGAAGATCATCTTCAAGTTTAGGAATGGTAATTCCTTAAGTCCTAGAACTCTTCAAGACACCTCTAGTGTTCAGCACTACTTGTTCTCTAGGCTCCTCTGTAATACAACAGCATTTCACTACAAAATTAATATCAATTAATAGAGCTTGGGGAAAACAATGCTTTTCTACAAAAATACTGAATACTCAGTTGAGAACAAATTACTTTTATCTTGTCATTTCAAGAACTGAAATGTTATTTTTGACCATGTTTCACATCTTGCCAAATTTAAAGCCTTAGACTACGGTGAAAGCTCAGGATGAAAAAAGGAAAAATTGAAAGTGTAATTAAAAAGCATACTAAAGGAAGAAAAAAAAGGGGAAAAATGATGGTATCTACCACATGCACAGCACTAGATTGCAATTTTTTTTTTTTTTTTTTTTTTTTTCTCAGCTGGAGCTGCAGAAAAGACTAAATGAGTTGTGCAACCCTCATGTGGTCAACTGCCAGGGCCACAGTGGCACTGCACCAGCTGCAAGAGCACAAACCAGATTGCTGCACACCATCCCCACATCCTTTCCCTTGAGGAATCAGCCACAGCCTTGCTCCTGGACAAGCAGAGGATGAGCTGCCTGTCAGGAGCCCTCTCAGCCAGTCTGCCTGTTGTTTGATAGCTTTAGCCCTGAAGATGCTCAGTTTACACACTGTCAATTTACACAAGATTATCTTTACTTTTTTTCCCCCCAAAAGTTTTGGTTCTCAGGAAGTGCCCTCAGGTTTAAAGAGGTCCCACATACAAGAGGCATCTCAAAACCCATTCATAGTGTACATTCCTGCATGCACATGACCAGGTGCCTCACAGAAATGTGCAAAAATAAACACATGCAGACCTGCTCTAACATTGTGGCACTCATCCTTGAAAGAACATTTTGGAAATAGCCACTGTGGGGTCTTATCTTCAAGCCATATCAAGTGTGTTGTGGGATACAGAAGCTAGCAACACTGAAAGTACTTGTAAGACATCAATTCCACTTCTTCATGAGCAGTTATACCCACAATTTGTTTTCCCTTTGTGCTCTACCCTGGATGCTGATATTAACATTTAATTCTTTAAAAAAAAGATCAGCAATACAAGCAATTCTTGGCTGGTAAATCTGATGATAACAAAAGACATAATTCACAGCTTTTAAAAATAAACTGACTGTAAGGCATCTGATTACTGGATCCATAAAAATTCAGTGATAGAGTAACTTTGCTGGAACCAGGAGGGTTTTGACACATCTCATTAGGCAATATGGTTTCAAGACAATAGGAACTCCTATTGATAACTCCCCTTCAGGCTTTCCACGGTCTTTCTTCTAAACTACAAACAAATTTAAGAGTTGCTAATAATCAAATCATCACCAGGACAATACAGACATTACAAGTAACAGAGAAGACTTGGAAGTCATTCAGAAGTCTGCCCTTAATGTCATTCATCTTTCCAGATAAACAAACATAAAATCCTGACATCAAGACAGAACTGACTGGAAGCCAGACATCCTAAGCAGACACTGGAAATTTGGTGCTGCAGAGAAACACAAACTGATAAGACCCTCTGCTTCCTTTTTTTCTGGTACATTAAGACAAGGGAAAAAATGTATTCCTTCTATTACAAGGGAAAAGTTAGTTTTGCTCCAGGAACTGTATTACCAAGCACTTTGAAGATCATATTCAGGGCTGTGGGATTCAGAAGAGGTTACACCCCTCCCCTATATAACATTATGAGTCTGGAGCAATCTGGATGCTTTTTATCTTTAATTTACAGGTAAAAACTGTAAACAAATAAACACATCCATTTGCCATCAGCTAAATACACTTTTTTTTTTTATTATTTCTAGGTAGCACTTTCCATTATAGAAGTTTTCAGAGTCTGGGCATGCACGAACTTATAGAGTGAAAACTCCCCTGTGGAGCTCAGACCCTCTTGCACCAGAGCACAGGCACTGCACAGTAGAATCCAAAGCAGTAAAAGGTTTCTCACTCTATTCCATTTTGCTACGATTAATTTGGGGGTTTGTATTGGTTTGGGTTTTTTTTTTTTCTCCTTAGCTGCAGTGTGGCTTCTACCTGCTGTAAAACCAGTAGGAGTTAGGAAGGAAAGATGTGGGATGGTGCCACTTACTCGGGGTGTTGAGGAGCCGTGACCTCCTGCAGTAGTAGGCTGCCTCCTGCTCACAGTACTCAGCACTGTTGATCACAGCCTCCAGCTGCTCTGCACTGCTGCTGTAGTTGAAGGACATGGTGTAGGGATTCTCTGGACCAGCTCCTTGCACTCTGGTCAGCCCTGTGCTGTTGTGCTGCACTTCAGTCCAGATCTTATCTTCTGTTAAATGAAAAATGATTGAACGGGAGGTTAACAGCAAAACACTTCCAACAAGCAGGGAACAAAAAACCAACTGAAATGTAACATTTTACTGCAGTGGACAGACCATCAGCAGGACCCTGGGCTCCAAAATGGGCACTTTGTGATGAACACCAACAGGTCTGTCTTCATGAAAGGTCAGTGTGGCCCACAAAGATGATGCTCCCTGAATCAGCTCAAGCAAACATTACACTGCCTGCTGAGCAAGAGACAAGTTACAGGCTTCCTAGGAAGCATGAGAGCTTCAGCTTCTTCTATTACCAGATATCTGTATAAAATTAGATACCTTTCAACTGGCTTTGTCCCTGAGAGAAAACACACAGTTACATGGCTTATGGGGGTAACATTCACCTTTTGCCTGAGAGCACAGCCCATGCTGTTATAACAACAAATGGAAGCAGAGAACTGCAGCTGATGAGCTTGCACAAACTCACCACAAGCAGAAAGCACAATCTCTTGCCAGAAAGTTAAATTGAGAGTATGTTCTTACCACCCAGCTGGAAGTCAGATCACTCATTTCACTCAGTTCTCAGATTTTTCTGCATATAAGTCGAGTGATGCCCCACTTGGATGATGGTACAGAACGCCATATGACTTGGCATCTGTAGTTAACTCTAAATATTGATGCTTTTCCACGCTGGGGAGCCCATTCTCATTTCCTTCATTGCATTTACTGGCAGAACAAGGGTTTGTGTAGGTGACAGAAAGCAGAATCTAGGCTTAAGCACAACCTGCACCCTACAACCCAGCTCACGATCAGCATTGGGGTTGGCATAATGAGAACACCACACTTGGAAGCAAATAGCTTCCAGGGAGGCTTTTTCCCAGCTGGTTCTGGTGTAGCAATGGGCAAGGTAGAAAGGACAACCTGAACAGCCAATTTGCTGAGCTGACACAGAGTTAAAGACAAACTCTTCAATGAGGATTCACAGGACTGAGCCCTGCACATGCCCAACACTATTAGTAAAAGTCACAACCAGCAATCTTCCTCTTTATCAAAGAACCTGCTTGCCTAGGCAGGATACAAGATACTGACAGGGCAAAAATTTAAGGCAGCAATTTTCAATCATTTGATGAGAAGGAGATTTCAATCTCACTTGCAGAAACATGCAGACAGTTACAGAGGAAGAAGTAAGATCTAGGCAATAGATTTCTATTTTGTTATTTATGCTTTATCATGGAAACCCTAGATAACAGTGAATCATATCTTTTCTAAGCTGATCTTAAAAACTGTGAATTTAAGGATTCATATGGTTTTACCACATTACCTGGCCTGAGTTTTTGCAGAGCCTGAGCTTTCCAATACACTGGCATGATGAGTCCAATAGTCTGTGCACACTACAATGCATTGCAGTCACAGCATTTTTCCTTGCTCTACATATATGCCTCAGATTATTTCAACAGAATGCTAATAGGTGTATAAAAATCCTAAATGGACTATCTGTGCAAAGACACAGATGACTGGATGTATTGTCATTATGAAGGCATTCAAATGACAGGCAAGTAACAACAACCATCTGGAGACTATCTAAAGAGGTCTGTTCCAAGACCTGGCTGCAAGTGACAGAGAAATTAACTTGCATTAACTGTAAGGACAGTTTACACATAGCAAACCACACACTCATTCACAACCCTCTCATCATTTCTGTGATGGCAGACAGAAAGTTTGCTCACAGCTCTGCAATTCTGTGGTTCTTACTGACTTCAGGGAGCTGCTTGTGGACCCTTAGAGTTGGAGCTCAAAGAAACATTGCTGCAATGCGTGACACACGGAAGTCAGATTAAAATTATAAGAAATACTACCAATTTTATTGCTTGTAATAGTTGTCCCAGTGGTTGTAATCACAGTGAGCACTGTAGCACAATACCCTGCACAGTCCTGCACACATATTGCTTTGAACACAATATACTTCAATGACTTCATAACAGACATCTTGTACATCCTAAAGTAGCAATCCTTATCAGCCAGTCCCTCTGTTTTCTTTTGCTCTCTCAAGGCAATATTGACAAGAACAGAGTGGATTTTTCAGAAGCAGTTGAGGGTGAGTTAACTTTCCTCTCACAAAAGCTGATAGAAGTTAAACTTCTGCCTTAACTGAAATATCTACTAAAAAGACAAACAAAAAAAGTTGCTGATAATGTGAGACATAAAACCAGAAGATGATGGAATATACTGGTTGCTGAAATTCCAGGTGGGCTGTCAAAAGCACCTCCCCACTGAGTTCTGAACGTAATTTTAAGAAAATGCAATAAAATCAATGCTCACAATAGTGGGTACAGTGCTGCTCAGGAAGTAGAGCAGCCTAATGCTCTAGCTGTACAGTGGTTAACACTGCTGTACTTTCCAGGCTGTGCATCAAGAAAGGTGCCATGTGGGTACCTGAAAAGTCAAAAGCATCAAGAGCTAGCAATTTAGAAGCAAAGAAGTAATACTAGGAAAAGCTGATTAAAAATAGCATAGCACAAAACTGTCTTCCCCAAAAAAAGTGTTGGAAATACAATTAATTGACACCTTTGAAATGAGGTTGGACAAGGTATCAGTAAATATACTGTAAGCAGCCAGCACTCATTAACAGGAGTGTTGGACAGGCAATGTGACAGTCTTCCTCTTATCTTCCTCTATTACTGTTCATTAATTTTCAGCAGTCTTGTTATCATTGCAGCTGCACACAGCTGTCCCCACATCTGAACTTTGACATTCTAGACCTGCTTTTCTCCACAGGATCATTTGGAAATAAGTTGACCTATTTTCCATCCTCTAGTTTACAAAGGGAAAGGAAAAACAAATCAAGTTTCTTTCTGTATTCAAAGTAAATGTGATTTAGCAAGCACATCAGAATGGAGTTTAAAAAGTTACACAGAAGAGAAGAATTTTGAAGTTACATTTCAGAGATTTCCTAATCTACACATGCCTAGTCTTTTAGGCTTAATACTTCTGCAGATCAGATCTATGCTTTAGTGGTCACTTCAAAGTTTCCCTCTGTGTGTGGTCACTTCAAAGTTTCCCTTCCTTCCCACCTTTGAAGTAAAGGTGCCCATCAGTTCAGCTTCTCAAAAAGGATCTGTGTTTTTCTCGTTGATCTAGTGACAGGAAAGTCACAGCCACCAGCAAGCTAACCTGGGATCAGAAGGGCAGCTCAACACAAAACAGACAGAGCTGGTGGCAACAAGGTGAGAGGAAGAAAAGGAAGAGAAATCTATCCCACCATCTCAGTAACACTTCCTCCAACTTTCCAGGGAAAGAGTAAGTACTTCCATTTTAGAAAACAGCACATGAAATGTAGAGGGGCGAGGAAATGCATACAATGTTAAACACAACCTGCTGCAAGAATAAAGGATTACATTCACTTCACAGTAAAAAAAAACCTCAAAAAACAAACTTCATTCTTTCAAAAGGACATCCTTTTGTTTAAATGTAGCAAATGAGACTGAAAATTATTTAAACTTTAGATTGCTTTGGCCAGAGTAGAAGAGTGCTCCCTCCTGCATCTCCACTGGTTGAGAGAGAAATTACTAAGAGCTAGGAGCAGTAAATCCCTGAACCATTCCAAGACAATAGCAAGACCATTGCATCTGCTTCCATAGATCAGAAAACCACTCAAAAATAATCCCAGCATTTCTTCTGAAGACCATCACCTTTCAGATCAGCCCGTGGGATTTATTCAAATTGCAGCTTCTCCACCTCAAACTTGGCAACAATTAGAAAAAGATCATTCTATTTTCTCAAATTCACCTGCACAAGTTTAGCTAGGGCTGCTCTCAAAATATAACTGCCTGCTTCAGTATGAGGTCAAGGCATCCTACCCTCACTATTGACTGGCAGGTCCTCTGAAGCCTCCTGACAATGATCTGTGATCTGGCACTTCAGGCAGGTTCAGGACCTGTGTGAGACACGTTTCTGCCACCTGAATGTGCCCATAGAGCACTCCAACAAACAGTGCAACAGCTGTCTGCACCTGAGCTCCAGCTTTGGCATCTGCCTTTAGAGGCACATCTCTACACCAGTAATGCCCACAGCCTTTGAAAACAGGGCTTCAAATACTTGTTCCTGTTTCATAATGCAAGGATTTTAATTTAATCTTCTCTCTGTTTTGTTTACATTATGTTTTTATGCAATGACACTGTAATGACACAGGTGCAAACCAAGCTGAGTGCCACTACCTCCTTCTAGTCATTTCCATACCTGGAAATCATTAAACTCCACAGATAAAGCTCTCTTCTCATGTATTTATACTAAGAAGTTATCATTATGTTTTTACATCTGTCCATACTACACATTTTTTTCCTGTTTACTTCATTTAATGAGCTCTCCTTGTACTTAGGAATCTGCAGTAAGAATTAAAAAGCTGTTGTCCAGGCATAGGTTACTGTTAATTTTTATCTTCTATTACTCCATTGTATTCTTTTATTACTTTCTCAGCTTGGTAAAATTTCAAAATAAACACAAGCTGGAAGTCATTCAAAACCAAGTAGGAGACTGCAGCCACATCTTCTATTGTATAATGTGGAATAGTTTAATGCAGCCCTGAAAAGCAGATTTCCTAAATGCTTGTTAAATTATTTCCATAATTCAAAGGTGACAATGCTTTAATTTCAGGCTAATGCTACAGCTTTATGACTTCACAGTTTTATTTAATGGTCCAATTCACTAGGATATTATGCTGTCTGCATTTGGCCCTAGGAGATGTTTTTACAGCATGGGACTGCAATGCATTAAGCACATTTTAGACTCTCTGTTTAGCCTAGCACACAGTTCTATCATCTTGCTGGAAACCTCCAAGTTGCTTTTGACGGCACACAAATTAAATTGTGGAAAATTAGAGCAGCTGGAAAACTGGCTTTCAATGAATTCTGTATTGTCTAATTCTCATTTTTATTCTTCAACTTGAAATATCCCTGTAGAGCACATTCCACCCATACAAACTGCATCATTCCTTTGTGATTTAGGAGGTTTGTCACAAAACAAGATTATTCAGACTGATTAAATTGCCAACAAGCCAACATACGGTAAATGCTACATGAGAGAAAAAAATAACTCTCAGAGCTCATACAATGCATTTGTTTCATGGTGCTCCATACTGAATGCCAAATTTTATCCTGAATGCTGTACCTACAACTAAAAGGACACCAAAAAGACAAGACTTCCCTTCTGAAACACTGTACTGTTCTAAGCTGCAGTGGCAGGTCAACCCAGCTACTCTAATACACACTCCCCTCAAAGGACATTAAAAGACCAATTTCTTATCACAGACAGTTTAATTCACTGACTCCAAAGAAGTGTTTTCTGAGTCTTCTCTCAAAGCATCCCATTACTATTTTTGTATCTACTTTTTTTTTTT
>VZRH01003125.1:1007215-1026135 GCA_013397555.1 Urocynchramus pylzowi
TTTTTTTTTTCTTTCTTTTTTTTTTTTTTTTTTCCTGCTGGCTGACCCAGCAATATATGCTTCTGCAGCTTATTTTCTGCTCATCAGCTTCCTCCTGAGTTCTGATTCAGCCACATCCATCCACTGCAGAAGCACTGCAATGCATTCCAGGCAATTCTCAGCAGAATGACTGTGCCAGATGTCTCTGATGACAACAAGACACCTCTTTTGTGACATCTTGCACCCTCCTCCCCCAAGGTTCTGGAAGAATATTTAATGTAAATTCAAAAGAGACACCTATCAATTGTCAAAACTACAGTGTGACAAAAGACCTGTAGTTTTTGATTAAAAAAACCCAAAACCTGCAAATCTTTAAGGGCTGCCTTTAATCTAAACAGTAGTAAATAATTTGTAAGGAATTTCCATTTGTTGTTTTCTCTTGTGATAAAGTCAAGCATGACTACAGACAGTAAGCTACAGGGTAGAGGGAGTTTGACCATTTAAATTGTTGTTCCAAAATCCTATAGCTGCAGGTATTAAAGGCAGAATTAAGGGCATGCCCTCCTCCTACCTGCTCTTGTTTCAGCCTGACCAGGGGCAGCCCTCCTCAGAATTTCCCAAGCCCACAAAAAATGCAAAAAGGGCTGAGTACATGGTGACTCCTGCATCTGTGTAATTGCTATACAAAGCAAAAAGGAGATGGTTTCTCATGGAAAATAGATTAAGGAATTCTATAAGCAGAATTCCTGAGATTCACATGTGGAAACAAAGGGAAAGATGGATTCCATGGACAATAATACAACTGACTGTTTTAGGAACATCAGTGGGAATATGTACTATATGGAAGAATAAAAAACTTAATCATTGCTAGATAAATGAAAAAAAAAAAGGACGCAATTTGTAAAAAATTGCAAGTATAATTTTGATATTCTACTTCACATCTTATTAGAATCCCTTACTTTTTCTGAGATTTAGACAGTTTCTATACAGTTTTTTGAGACAGAGAAAATAAAACTTTCTTTTTCCTGCATCAGAGAAATTAGTAATATTTGCATTTTGAGATGAGACTACAAAACAGAAATGATCTGCAACAAATAGAGATGTATTTTTGTTAATTAATAATTTTTTTCATTGTGGCAGTTTTAAAAACAGATCTTGGACCAGCATCAAGACCCGAGATAACGTTGCATCTTTCCCCAAACTGCAATCCTGGAAGAAAAAAAAAAGGAAGAAAGGAAAGGCAAACTATTTGAAGACTGGAAAAATATCTGGCAAAGATAAGCTGAAGCATTGATCTAGTCATGGCAATTTCTAAGCATTATTGATTTGATAGCCCAGGGTCTGAATACTGTAAAACAACATCAGTAGAGAAGTACAGTGACAGGGTGACTCAAGTGTACTGCAAGCAAAACTTTCAGATTTCAAGGGAAAATTTACTCAGAAGGAGATGAGAAAATGTCATTCCACTTTTCAAACAGGACAGCAAAATAAGCACATGGATGTAGATTGCACGTCTATAGGCTTTGTCCTGGAGAACATGATTATTAGCATTTGAGTAGTACTCCAGACAGACCAATAGATTTCCAAGCAGCATGAAAAAAATAAACCTCACAATGACAGAAAGACTGCCAGACCTGAGGTTCAGAGGGTATATCAGTCATCTTTTCTGTTGACTGTTACAAATCTTCAATTAATTCAAGTGGGCTGATTATCAAACAACCAGCACACAAGGAAAATCCTCCCAGCCCTGGTGGCTGTTCATTATCCCAAAGTATGACACAACACATTCTGTCTGCACTTCATGTCAGAAAGTGTGGCCATAGATGCCCATGGATGACTGGAGACCCAGGAAAAGCTCACATTCCCATGGGGATGGCCCTGGAAACATGGCAGATGCATTCCCAGAGCACTCAATGCAACCACCTCAATTCAATAATCCCTGCTTGGACCCATTCACATCCTCATGGTGTCCTTCATGGGATCCAACTGCATCCAGTCGTGGCTTGGGCACACACATTTGGTTCACTTCCCCACACACAGATGCATATTTGGTGTGGATTCCTCAGTGTTTCTTACAACTGATGAATTTCCCTGTGAAAGTGACTTTGCTCTGTGTACAATGGGTATATAAGGTGAAAACAACATTATGTTAATAAGGTGCTGTCTTTTCCTTTTAGATCTGGTTTTGAGGTTTTTGTCTTTCACTGTCATTGAACTGTCTCTCTTCTCCTATTGTAAGAAAATGAAAATGAGCATTGCTTCTGTCAGTGAGCCCCATTCACTTTGAGTCTTCCCATTCTCAATAGTTCTGGATTATTTACTTTTAACCTCTCTTTGCACAGATATCTTTCTATGCCTTTGATCAGGCACATTAGTGGTCCTGACAACCTCCTACTTCAACAACATATTTTACCTCTAGTAGAAATAAACAGCCCCCAAGGCAAGATCCTTTTAAAGTGCTTCCTACCCTCTTCTCACTTCTTGACCAATAAGTATGCTATTAAATAGTAGCATGTCGTCAACAGTTTTTTGTCACCTTGCTTTTTCAGCCACTTCTTCAGACAGTGGATAAGTACATTTACCCACTCTAGTATCAGCTATGCATCAGATATTCTGAGACACTACTGTTAAATTCCTTGCCATGCTGAAAATTGACTTTATATTTTTTAATACTTTTTTTCTTTTTTTTTCTCCCCGCAACATTTCCTTTCTCTTATCTCTCTCTCCCTCTTTGTATAACTGTCCAATTCCCTCTCAACACACACAATCACAATTTTCTGCTTTATTCAGAATTTCTATTCAGCAGTGGGCTCTAAAGTTGACAGGCTTTAGAGAAACCACTGCAAACATAAGCACAGTAAACTAACTTGTAATGCTGATTATTTCCATATCCACAGCAGCACTGGATACCTATGACCAGACACCAATATGCAAGAAATCTGATGTTTATCTGCCCCAGTTAACAACTGGCTACAATAATTCAGATCCCTATCTGAATCCCTTCAATTAAACAGGTAAAAATGCTGTTAGAAAGAACTTTAAAAAAATAGAAAGGAACTTACATTAGAATCGGCAAGAACTTAAAAAAAAGGTAAGTGAACATTAAAAAACCACTTTTCTTTAAATGCACTGATGCTGCTCATTTCTGGTGGTCTGATTTCTTCCTTGAATTCATCCTTCACAGATTAAAGGCACTGTAATTCTCAGAAGGCATGAGCTCTCTGCACCTCCACTTTTAAAAACACTAAATGAGTCATTGCCCTGAATTTTCCATTCCACCTCCAAATTCTTCTGCTTGAACACATTTTGGGCTGAAAGAGGTTACTTTTTCTTGAACTGTATACAGAAAGAACTGCCAGCCTGAGTAAAATAAAAGCTTTATTTAGCCCAGGAGCCCACCTCTGCCTCTGAGGGTGAAGAGAGACCCAGGGAAGCCAAAAGGTTTTCCTGAAGCTCATTCCCATTTCCCAATGGTCTTTGCCTCACAGCTACCTGAGTGGGAAGCTGCAACTAAACCTCCATGTTTACTTGCACCTTCTGAATCTACCAGACAAAACTGGGGCTTTTTCCAGATGGGTTTTACTCCCTCTCTTGATCTATCAGCCTCCTTGCTGTCCTGGGGTGATTTCAAGTTGAATTCATTGCATCAGGAAAAAGCAAGCAAACAAAAAAACCTCCCAAATCCTGCTATGTAGTCATTTAGGTGTCCCTTAGCTCATATATGATGAAAAAGAATCAATTCCTATGTGCCACACATGATCTCCACGCTCTCCTGGGAGAGTTCTCCCCAGCTATCTTTTTAATTTGTTTAGTCTCCCCCTACATGGAAGCCATCCACGTTTTTCCATTCACAGGAGGTGTGTTACAGATTTATGTCACTGAACAATAATATTTTTTCTGTTCCTTGTATGTACCTAGTGTAACAACACAGAATTTCGCCTTTCCCTGAATATGGAACACTTTCAGAAAACTAAGCAGAAGCATCATCTGAAAAAATAAGCAAATTGAGAATCCATCTCTGTGTACACAAAGTAATTTTTTTCCTACTTTGCACTTAATCGATTACTGTAAACAATTTTTATGAGAATAACAATAAAAGAGGTTCCCAGAGAGAAAAGAAGCTCTTGTGATTAAGGCATCCAAACCATATTTAGTTGACCCAGAAGCATAAGTTTGCCAGTTTTCCCCACCTCCACCTTTCACATAACCAATGTTATGAGAATGTCAGCAAGTTCATTACAGATAGAGAGAAAATCAGGTATATGCCTTCTGGATTTCTGCCAGATAAGGTTTTTTTGAGGAAAGCAAATGCAAGGTGTTTGTCAAAAATCCTACTTCTTCAGCAGAGATAAAAAGCACTGACAATGTTTTGATCACACATATTTATATGATAAATAATAAAAATGAGCACATTTCCCATATTGAAGATCAAGGAAGGATATTCAGACAGAAAGGTGAAAGTCTGTTTCAATTCTTAAGAGATTCAACAGCAAAGGAGACACATCTTATTAAATATTTGTTACACTTGAATAAAAAACATACTTAATAATTAACTGTTGTGCATTTAATTAACATAATCACTGCCCAATTAAATAAAAATGAAAATTTAATTTGAGGCACTTTAAGTACAAGGGGATTAAGGATAAAATATGAATATCCTGAGTCCTCAGTTTTCAGCACTGAGTGTGGAAGTGATATGTGGCAAAGCAGTTCAGCCAGAATTAGCAACTTAGAAAGGGCAATAAAACATTCCTTCATCTGCACCTGGCCACAGGAAGCAAAAAATGCCAAACAGGAGATGGTGTGGGAAATTTCACCTCTATTTCAAATATAAAAAGCAGAAAGGGAGCCCTACCATCCATCCCATCCACAATAAGGGCCATGTCATTTTCTCATACTCTTGGCTTGATAATCCTATATACAAAACAGGACCCACTTAAGAGCAGCATTTGTCAGACAGGTTTTTGTTCATTTGAAACAATTCTTATTTTAAACCTATGGAACTGTAAGGTTAAAAAGCTTTGACCAACAGGTCACCTTGCCAGGCTCTTGCTCTGCTACCCATCTCTTTGGTGTTCCCTCTCCTAAAATCATCATGCATTCTCCTCCATACAAATACCAGGGACAATCAAGGTTTCCACTCCTTGGGATGCCAAAGGCAGCTCACTTGTTTGAGGGGATGTATTGCTGCCTACATCAGACTAGAAGGGTTTATAGATAGCTCAGTGAGAGGAGTTTAATAATAATTCCCAGATCTAGTATTCCAATAAAGCAGAGAAGCCATTCAATTACAAAAGAATGCTTTGGATTCTAAGTTCCTACCTCTTTAGCAAAAAACAAACATCTCATCAAAAGTTATGATATTGTGAAGTGCCCTTTATAAGGTGCAGACTCTGTTGTAAATATCACTCATCAAGGCAAGTCCTTCAAACTTATTTTAGAAATCACTTTTACACAGATCTTATTCAAGGAAATGTCTCAAAGTGAAACCTCGGTTACAACTTCTCTGCTTTTCCTCACTACTGAGCTGTATTATTGACATCTCTATCATTTGATTAAGACTACCTCAAATCAAATTAGACCCAAGATCAAGCAGCCAAGTCAAGGTTAGGTCGTTACCTGTTATATTGCAAAAAACTCGGAGCGGTCCCAGCGGTCCACTTCCATCAGAATCGATGTAGAACAAACCTGATGTCTTCCCCTGGTGTCGGTAAGCCTCGCAGGATTGCTCATAGACAGCTTTAAAAGGGAGAGAGAGTGACTGAGTCACAGACAGAACACAGATAGACATGTTTTATACATGAGTACTGCGTTAATTATTGCCATAACACACCCTGTTAGCACACAGCTGATTAGCACGGGAAATCTTACTGCATTTGGGCCTGAATCCATGCTCAAAACAACACATTTCTTTAAGTAATTCCTTGAACTTAATGCATGCTGGCTTTAAAGACACAGGTAATTGCTTTATTTTGGATTAAAGGATGCAAATGCTTAAATAAAGGGATATGAACTTTCAAATGTGACATACCTAGTTATGGAGTGGTACATATATTCACCAAGTATGGTATTTCAAAGACATATCTACATACACACAGGTAGACATGATTTACTACCCAGGCATGCACTTAAGTCTTGTCAACACAGATGACAGATATTTTTGTCAGTCCTTACCTTCCCTGCAGGATAAGGTTAACAGGAAGCATTAAAGCCCTACCATAGTCTACTATCCAAATGAAATCCATTGTCCCCCAGCAGAAAAGCTCAAGTTCAGACATGGTCTCTATCCCAGGTTAGGTTTTTATGCTTTAGACCTAATTTTATACAACCAACTCTTTCTCTCTGCTTATCAATATTCTTCTCTTAGACAACCAGTGCCCATGAAAATCCAAGTGGTTAATAAAACAAGTACAGCAGGTCACCAAGAGCAAGAAAAGAAGGAAGAAAAACCCACGGATCAGTACAATCTTTGCATTTGAGGCATATTTTTCTGGAAAGTTACAACTGTCACTTCATATGAAGCAAAGAGAAAACTCCTGCAGAGAGGCAGTCCAGAGGTATCAGGGAGTCACATGTATGATCCTGGACCTTGAACAACCACCTCAAATCTCATTTCAGGAGACTTGATTTTTTTTTCTCCCCACCTGCTTAAACACTTACCTGATTCTACTGACAAAATTATTCTCCATAACAGTTTATGACTGCTGTGTTGAGGCTGTAAATACAACTGCAAAGTTCCCAGTGCTTCTCATCTGAAAGGAACTCGGGGAGCTTTGCAGATTGATGGCAAGGCCAGCACCTCCTCACCACCTCTAAACACAATCCCTGCAGAAGACAGCAATTGCTCCACAGCAGCAGGAATATCACCTTACTCTCACTCTTGTGCACACATGGATTCACAACCCTCCTCCCTCATTCCCTCAAAGAAACTTCTCCAGTGAAACTTTCAAAAAGGCATATATGGTGAGCCCTGAAGTAGCCTGTCTGAAGAATGCTGTAAAATAGTTCACCACTTAGATATTGGACATTTCTTCACTTCTGCCAACAAAACATAACCACAATTCTAGGGGCTCTGGTCCAAACTGGCTATGGCCTAAGAGTCTCATCATTTAATCACTTGTACACTCACCAAAATATGCTTTTCCCTTGCACACTTCTTGCCTGACCAGACATCTTTAGCAGACAGAACATCACTGAGTGTTAAACAAGCACTGCACTATTCTTCCCAGGGTTAAGAAGCTGCTTAAAGTACTCAGCACCTGATGAGACAGTGCCTTAATTAGCATCCATCCTATAATAAATAGAATTAAGAAAGCCTTTTCCTCGCAGCCTGATGTATTCAAGCATGGTAGGAGGCCTGAATATCTCTAAATTCCCACAGTGATAGCTGGCCAAGAACACATATTAAAAGCAAGTTAAATAAAAGCCCCAAACCAGAACCTATTCTTCCAGTGTTCACAACCTGAGGGGCTGACAGAGTCCCTGAGTTGCAGAAGTGCTGACAGAAGCAGTGGGCATATGGAGGTCAGGAGAGAGATGGTAACAGGCAATTAAGTAAGCAGCCAAGGAATCATGGTTTGATCAATTTGCAAAGTTCTTAAACTGCAGTTCACTTAGTGAATTTGCTGTCATCATCGTTACAGGACACTTCATCTTGTCTCATTAGGGAATATGCCAATTGCTTCCTCTGAATTGTTTGCTGAGTGTTTTTGAAGACAAGGGATGGTGCGAGGGGTAGAGATGTAAAAAAAATATGTTGTCAGTGAACTGGCACAGAAAATCTCAGTCTTCATCACAACTTGTTCTTTCTAAATGTTCTTCTTCTTGACTGTCATTTTGGCTGGAGCCCAGATCTACTTTTTTCAAATTAGTAAGGAAAGATGTGAAGATTCTGCCATTAATAATTTGGGCAGATTCAAACAGAGATGATCTACTCACCTTTAGATGGCCCCTTTGTCACTGTAACTTTAGGGAAAAAAAGGCTATATAGAGCTAGAAATCAGGCTAAGGGTGCTCAACTGGTATAAATCTGAAAGGATACACAAGCTTCCATAAAACTACAGTTATGTCTGCCAGAAGGAAATCCATCCTGGTACGTCTGCCTTTCACTTACATGAGAAATCCAGCACTACATACTGGGAAGTAGCAGAAGAAATGGGGAAAGGCCATAAACCTCGAGCTCTAGCACATAAAACTTATTCCATCATGATTAGTGAAAAGCAGTTTTGGTGGGCAGTTTATTTCATAACCTGCACACAAAGTTTCACATGCCTGTATCTGTAGCACTTGGTACTGCACACTTCTAGACTGCAAGTGGATGGGCCATTGATTTTAATTCTCTTTTTTGCCTTTTTTTTTTTTTCTATATATAATGCATCAAGAAGAAAATTATGTTTGTTTTTTCAGTCACTGGCAGATGCCCATACAGACATTTTGAGTGCACCAACCACTCCAAGCTCTGCTCAACTCCTTTGTGGCCTGGGATGATTGCTTGCTTCAGAATAAAGTTATGCAATTCCTTTTGCTGATAAAGGCCCTATTATGCCAGTAAAAACCTGAAGCCATCTTTATGGGTCCATGAAAGACAAGATGTCTTTGCAGTCATTATTGTCTTTTTGCAATCAGAAATATAATATGAAATTAAAATACAGACTAACAGTCAGCTGTGACTGTTAAGACCCCAGAACCTCAACTTTGAAAACTGCCTTCATATTTATGTTCTGTTTTGTGTCAGGCTTCTCGGGTGTAGATGGAGTTGTGTTCATTTTGGGAATGCTAGGGAAACCATTATTGTAATTGTCATTAAAGAGTCACCAACTATTTAGGCATTTAAGGCCCCACTTTCAAAAAGCAAGCACCAAAGGTAATGATGGAACTATTGACAAGTACACACATTTTAATGGCAAAGAGCATTTGTAATAATTGCACCTTTTTAATAAAGGAGAGGTATTCATCAGTTCATTCAAAGTAGAACCCACCATGAATTTTCAAACATTATTTTTATTAATATTTAAAAATTATTAAGTAAATAAAAATCAAAATAAAAATTCGCGATTTTATTCCTTTCTATGAAGTGTTTCAATAGTCTTTATAATACTTTTATTCCTTCAAATTTGTTTTCCTATTGTAAAAATGTTCACCCAAATGGGACCAAAACAACAAAAATAGCATTCTTGATAGGCTGTTCATGCAAAGCTTGTTTTCTCATTAAAATACTATTTAAAAAGCATAATTTCAAAAATGAAACCTTTATCATGTCTTTTGTCTCACAGAAGCAAATTCAACTTTCCTTCTCCAACCCTCCCAGTTGGTTTTTTTTTTTGTTTGTTTGTTTCTTTGGCTAATTTTGATTAACACCAGCCACTGAAGATAAAACTATGCTTTCCAGCACCATTTGTTTCAGAGAGCCAGAACCACTGAAAAATCCCAGTTTAGGACTTTGAGCCCCTGCTGAGTTTCCTCAGGCCCTTCTGGTGCGAGCTGTGCTGCCACAGGCAGCATTTTGGAGCAGGTTCACAGAGCAGCATCCACAGAAAGCCACAAAGCCAGCAGCCCCATGAGCCCACACCAGCCCCTGCAAGCTCAGCCTGGACCTGACAGGCAGGTAGGGCTGCTAAAGCACTAGGGTGAAGTACAGCACAAGGCAAGAAAACAGTGCTAAAGGTGTCACAGGGCTGCTGCTGGTAACTGGCTACACCATGAAGACCAAACAAGAAACAACTTCACTGCCAAGGTCAGATTTAGTAAGGGACACGACATCAGAAATATCTGTTTTACTTGGTCACAAAGGATGTCTTTTACTGCCTTTTTTTTTTTTTTTTTCTAGAATCATTTGTAAGTTATAACATTGGGTAGACCCTATGCTGACATTTTTGCTTTATAAAGATTTTTTTTAAAGGCTGCTGTGTTTCACAAAGAAATTTTAAATCCTCCCAGAGCTGGCTGCTGAAAGTGATGCAGCCTGAGAGCCTTTAGAGGAAGAGCTCTTCTCTAAGTGAGTGCTACCTGTGCTCTTGCCTACCTGCTAGGATGGGCTGTGCTGATGGTGTGCAGGCATGCACTCTACTGAGAGTCAAGATATCTATCTCCCAGCCCCTTATGAGCCTCTGTAAAACAAATATACCAAATTTCTCCCTCAGATATCTTTTTCAGTCTCAAGTATCTCAAGCTGAACTAGCTTTTCAGATCGACAGCTCCTCACATCAGAACATCCACTTACAGCACTGCTTTACTCACTGATCATAATGCCTATCCTTTCCTTTAGTTCTCACTTTTCATCTTCCCAGGTGCTTTGGAAATAATTTGTCAAATTTTGATCAGCATTCACAAAATGAACACTTTATGCCCAGTCAGAGCAACATCACCTAATTCTACATGCTTTCTCATATTTTCTGCAATATAAACATTCATAAGCTCAAAAAATCAAAACTATGGCTCTGAAATGTATACATCCCATGTTTTTGCAAGCCATACACTACACCCCCCAGAGAAATATCCTAGCAAAACTATAAATATTCACCTTGATTGGTCATGGTTCAAGCTATAAATCCATGACTCAGACTTCAGTGTCAGAAAAGCATTATCAGATTTTAATATCATTATAATAAAACCTCATTTTTACCTTTTGTGTATAAAAACCATTCAGAATTTAATTTCCTAATTTCTGCATCAAGACTCTTATGGCTGGTCAGCCACAGCACATGCAGGAGCTCTCTGTTACTCCACAGTCAGGTCTGAAAGGACTGGGGTCACTCTTGGTTTGGGTCTGTAGTTGAAAATTCAGCCTTTATTCAATATGCTTCACAAGCCTGAAAGGTTTTAAATATGAGCAATTGTGTCACTGTTCAGTTCTCTGAAGTATCTTGAACCTGATAATCCAACTGTTCTAATTACAGTCCTTAAACCAGAGGTGATTTTATCCCTGCCATAGCTGAAATCTATAACAGTACATGGCTAAGCACAAACATTTCCAAGGTCAAACTTCCATTTATTCCAATATAAGATCTTTTTTTGTCCCGTTTTTTTCACAGACTGCTCCTTAGTATATTGATATCTGGCTTCCAGTCTTACTTCTGCCCTATGCAGTTCACCTTTGCTAAGCACAGGCTTCCTGTTCCACTGTGGAGCTGCCCAGAGAAGAGCCTTTAGATGGTCTCAGTTCCTAAGTTCTTAGTTCTGTTTCCTTTGCCCTCATGTTCCTAACTTATGAAACCTCTGCTCTCTTTCAGGCCACTTTTTTGGGTTTTTTTTTTTCACCTCCAGTCCTACTTTGGCTGAAAAATCAAAGGCTGTTCTTTGTACAAAGCCTTGAACTGCAAATAACCCTCAAGGAGCAATGTATTTAAAGCCCCCTCCCTTCAATGGGTGAATGAACCTGCTGTTCACCCAGCAAGATTCACCTCTTACCCCATATTTAAAAATCCTGCTTGCTGTTGGGCTCAACGCAAAGGTTACAATGACACGGTTCAGTTTTGCTGCTGGAAGATCAGGCAAGGTAAACCTCTCCCTGCTGCACCCAGCAGCATGTTATTGATGGAGATACCACCAAGAATGTTAAGTTCCAAACAAAAAGCAATTTGTTTGTTTGTTTTTTCCCTCAGAGGACACTGTCCTTTTCAGATTTAATGGACACCAAGATAACTTTCCTTACAAAAATAAAAGTAAACCTTAAAATTCCTAATATTTTGTTCTGGCTGCATTCCCAATTACTTTGGATGGAAATTAATTTCACTGTATGAAATGTGAGCTAGGGATTCAGAATTGGAGCTGTACTAGTTATGATTACCAAAACGGATCCTGTAGTATTCCTGCTTCAAGATTAGATTCTCATAATCTAATAAAGTAGCTGATAATTTTCAATTTCTCATCGGGAGAGACAATTTTATAGTGATATAATAAATAAAATACATTAAAGGGACCTAAAGAACTTTAATTTTTGATTTCATTGGAAGGTGCTGACACTGTCCACTTCTCAGCTGAAATATAGCAGCAGAGAGTTGCTTTCATCATCTCTAAAAATTGTAAAGTCATGAAAAAATGTAGACAGAATACTTGCAGCAACATGCTTTCAGACTCATTTAATAATTTTGTAATTCTATGCACCTTGGACAAAAAGAGTAATAATAACCCCCATAATGGTAATTATTATTGTATTCAGGGGTGAGAACTTATGTACTGGTTAGACTGGAGAGGCCAGAAAGAGCTGGGGATTCTGTCAGGATATTCAACCAGCCACAGACTGACCTTGGGAAAACAGATACACACAAATGCTGAGCAGGCCAAATTAAGTATTCTCAACAAAATGCTCAGAGCTCTTGGAGGCAGATCAGAGATGACTATTTCAATTTCTGCTCGTGTACCTTAGGCCTGACAGATCTGCTCTAACAGACTTGGAGTAATGAGCAATGAACAAAAGATTTTTCTAAATAAAAAAGAAAGCAATATGTAATGGCAGGTTTCTTATTTCAACAACAGAGGGATTAGTACAGCAATGAACTCAGGGAATGATCATCATTCTCACCCCTAAAATACAATTGTCTTGTTAAATGCCAGAAGAACGTACTCTCAAAACCTGGATTGTGACAGCTCTGCTCTTGACAGAATAATACAGTCTCTGCTGTGACGTGCCTGGATGACAGACAGCCTATTTCTTCCTTTTTAAAATATGTACTTACTCATCTGGTAAAGAGTGTGTCATTTCCATAGAAAGAATTAAAATGCCTTTTACCACAGAGTCTCCTAAATGGGTGTTCAGGACAGATACTCCCATTTCACCTGGTTGCTAGACAATCTCCCACCATCCAAGCTCAGGCTCCCCCTGGCCAAGGAGGAAAGGTCATGCCAAGCCATCCTCCCCTGTCACTTCCCTGCTGTGGCTGGAAGGTGGCTGTGACAACCACAGAGGCCAGCCTGGCGCTGTGCAGGGTCACCTGCAAGCCCTGCTGCTGCAGGGGAGCAGCCAGGGAGACCCAGGCCATTGGAAGGGCAGTGCTGGAGGGACAGGAGAGACCCAAGAGCTGAAGGATGCTGTGCAAAGGTCAGCATTTTGGTCTTGCTGGGAAGCGCCCGTGTCCCTCAGGGGATGGGCACACCTGAGGATGGCTGGCTTCACACTGGACTGAGTCAGCTCCCCACGTGCTCCCTTCTGCAGCAAAGTCCTGAAGGAAGTCCCACATTCAATGTGTTACTTGTAAGGAAATCTCAGGCAAAGGGAAAAACTTGTTTTAAATGCACACCACTGGAGGGAAAACATTAATAACACAGTAACTTATTACAAAATAAACAATGAAAATTCATATTCCAAAAGCATGGTGTGAACAAAAATATGCAGGAACACCAAGTACAGTACTGAAGGTTTGATATGAATATTAAATGTGCTTTCTTTAGTCAAAGAAAACCAGTGTGTTTAAGTACACATAGAAAAAAAGCTGTTCAAGAACCTCAGACAGGAAAATTGGCTACTCAGGACATGCAAATTGCACTACCAAACTCACTTGTAGGCATCTATCAGACTGAAACTCTCAAAACCTCATTTTCCCATCCAGCAAACTGTACACATCTCCCTACCTTGGAACACCAAAGGAGAATTACCAAACCCCCAGCTGGCATTTTAAGATGCAGCTCCAGTACTGCTAACAATCTGGCTGAAGCTATATTAAGCTTTTCAGATTAAAAAAAAATGATACATGCAGTAAGCATATTAATATTAAAAAATACACTTTCAAAGCCTGAAGTTATGTTAAGTTTATGCCATATCAATGACTATATGACATTTCCATTATTGGATGACTCTTTCCTCCAGCAGTTACCTAGGCCAGTAAGACATCTGCCTGTATGTGTGAGACAGATCACACACCAAAGCAAATACCCAGAATTAAATTACATTCTGTTAATTATCACCTCGCAAAGCTTTGGGACATGTTGACTACCCCAAAATATGAGGAATTAAGTAATTATTTTATATTTCTCAGCATCTTTTATATCAATGTTCAGCACTCTTTGGAATTAAAAAATTCGTGCCAGACTAAAACCTCCCTGAAAACTATCATAAATAAAAATAATAGAAATACAGAAGGGCAAGATGAGGCTTTCTAAGGGACTAGGATAACTCACCAAAAGATAAGATTACTAATCATTATCTGGCAATAAAGTTATAACATTCTGTATCTCAGGGCCATTTTACACTGGTCTACTGCTCTTACTATCACATGATAATTACAAGAATTAATAATATGAGAGGAATTAATATGCAGCGTTTAAACTGTGCATTTTCAATTAATACATATATTAATTTATATATATATGTTAATACATATAATAATTCTTATATATGTATTTAGATATATAAAAATTAAGATCTGTAATTCACTAAGTTTCCCCCATCTCTCTTCCCACCTATAATTTTGACCTACCTTCAGTTGCCTATTCTGTGTCTCAGCTAGGACAGCCTGCCTCTACAGAGGGGGTCCATGAACTTCCCATGGACACCCTCTCTCACAGGGAGGTTAGTCAAGCTCTGAAAGCAGCTCACACTCATCTAGAGAGAGACCAGACCATTATCTTAACTTGGATGTCACAGTACCAAGACAGCAAAAGATAGATTAGCTGAATCCCACCCAGGCCTCTTCCTCAAGCTGTGCACTAACATCAGTGTTTGTATCTAAAGGAGGAAAAGGGAAAATGAACATTGCATTATTATCTGTTTTGCTAAGGCTCACACATGTAATGGATCCTCTCCTATCTGGATTTTATCAGACTACTCCAATACCTGACAGATCAGCAGGCTGATCCCACCACACTGGAGAAATTGGGAAAGTATCTACTGCTAAAAGGCTTCAGCTGAGCTCCTCTTCCAACCTATCTAAATGCAAGCTATGCGAAGCACATTGAAAAGATAACAAAAAGCAAAACCATACATTTTAGAGATTGAAATACAATTGTATCCTCAAAGCACTGTCTCAGCTACAGATAAGCTCAAGCAGCAATAAGTTTCAAAAGCAAGAGCCCACACAATTTCAGTAGATGCTATAGATCACACACCTTTTAATACATCTGCAAATTGGATCCTATTTCCAACAGCAAAACTCTTACACAATGAAATGTAAATAACCAGCAGTTGGCTTTATATCCTACAGGGTTATTCCATGACTCCTGGTTTCCCCAAACTATGGGCAGTGAAATGGGCATCTGGAGACAGTCTGCAGCACTTCTACATTCACCATCAAGCTGCACATCCAGGGGCATTGGTGAGAACAAGGCAGAGAATGTGTGTTGGGGTTACACAGCTACAGAGAGCACAGAGATGCACACACAAGTGCTCATCAGTGCTGTGACTAGCCAGGGAGATGTGAATTGCACTGGAAGATGTAATGATGAGAGGTAAATCCAAAAGGGGGGAAAAAAGCCCAAGGCCAAAACCAGCCATAACAACAACAAAAGACTTGGAAGGCGTCGATAACATTCCATGTGGCAGCTAGCAAAGGAGGATTAACTGTGACTGAACAAAGAAATGTACTTATGCATCAGGCAATGAGCTTTGCAAGAAACTACCTGTTAGAAAACACTGACACTAGTGAAACCCAGAAAACATATACAGGTTTTAATAAGATTTTACTTGCATTTTCATTGGAGTTCTGGGAAGAAGAGAATGGAAGCAGGACCAGATGACACTTCAGTGTGAAACTTGTCTGCCAAAATAAGGCTTTAATGGGACAGGACTACAGCCTTTTCAGTAGTGGACACTTATCTGGACCAGGCAGATTGCCAAACATCCTGTGACAGTTTAGGAGCTTTCAGGATCAAATGGAGTTTGGAATGAACAGGAGTTTGCAGGCAAGTAGCTGCCTCCAGTAAGATTGTATTGAGGCCATGGCTAGAGCCAGGTAGTTCTTTCCCTGTATTTTCAGATGCATGCTTTTGCTTCATACACACTTCTTGAATTTCAACTACACATTTTCAGACATGCCAGACACAATTTTGTCCCACATATCTGACACCGTCTTGCAAACACTGTCCCAGCTGTGTCTTCTATCAACTTACTGTTCTTTTCTGACACTGTCTAATTCCCTCATGTTGCATCAAATGCAAACTATTTATCTTTGCTTTTCATGGCACATTTCCAACCTCTTTACCTGTCATGACTCTGACATTTGCCTTGTCAAAGATGTCAAACTCCTCTGGCCATAGCCTTACATTTTTCAAACAAGCACATTATTGCTTTCTCCCATGTCACTAAGCACTCCATTTCTTCCTCTTTTTAATCTCTACCTTATGACTATTTTGCTATAAGAAAGCCTAGACATAATTATGCACCTGATAGACTGAAACTGCCACCTGTAATGCTGATGAAGCCTTTTTGGCATTTCATTACTTGTGCCAGCATGTTTTTATACCCTCAGAAACTTAACTGCAAACTCTTTGGAGAAGAGATAGTATGTATTGTTAGCTGCTGCTCACAGCAGGATCCACCGTGGTCTGTGAATATTTGGAACTAAAAATAAGACTGTCTAACCATAAAATGTATTTCAATACTTCATATCTGATGACAGTAAGTTAGGGGCAATTTCTCTCAAGATCTCAGTTCTTAAAATGGTAAGATCTCAGAGTCTGAGGTGGTAAGACATAAATCAATTATATCTGCTTACAGATGCAAGCCATGCAGTTCTTCCTAAAAGCATGACAAAGAATGGGTCTTTTTATTGCTTTCAACCAGTGGCACCCACGTTTTACCATACCAAAATGAGGTAAAACCTGCGGTGGTGTAACTCAGACAAAAAAGAAATCCAAGCAACACTGAAACAATTCTCACTCCTTTGCTTGCAACAGATTGCCAGCTAAATCTTTCCCTTGCTGCTGCATGGATTTGGGTCTGAGGGGCAGTTTAATAAAAGAAATAGCCTCTCCAATGTGGTTTAAGTTCAATTTCAGGCCTGTCAGCATCAGTGTTCTAGAAAAATAAAAATCTCTTGAGATAATGCTTCAAACCATATGAAATCACATGCTTTACTTTGATAGAACTACACTGAATTACATGATTGGAGAGTTTCCTATACATTGAGGATATTCTGGAGTTATGCTGTGATCAAATCTGTGCCTTTCATTCACCTGCTAAAAGGTACTCCTGCACATCAACCACTATCAGCTGAAGGTGATAATGTTTCTTGTTCTGCAAGTTTCATATCAACAGTCTGCATTTGCCCACAGGCTTTGAATTGGTTTCATTGCATATTTCAAATAGATGAATGCATTTCTCCAGACTAATGTTGCTGTTTATCAGCACTGCTTGGCTCACAGGGTAGCTGGCTCCACAATCTAGCTGGAATCAAATTAGCTGTTGATAAATCAGTTGTAAATAAGCTGAGCAGCTGAATAGCTGTACATCACAGGTGTGCACAGCTTAACACAAGAGCTTTCTGAGAAACTTTTCAGAGTAGTTTCACACCAGTGAACCTTAAATAACTGCAGCTATGTACGTGTCTTTGAAGGGCAGAGATGAGTTGACAGAAGCAGGAGGCTTCACTAGCTCCATGGAAGTGTCTGTGGGGAAAACTAGTCATGAACCAGCTCTCTGTGGTATGAGATGGTCTCCTTTGGACAGAAGCCACACTGTGCTGGCACAGACATAGTGAGCCTCAGGCCCCAGGCTAATATGACAGCACAGATGTAGCTCAGAGTTGAGTGTCCCTAATCACCTTTGACAGTCAATAGTGACAGTTCTCCTCCTTCCCCAAGGAGCCCCTCCCTTGTCACCACCTGATTTGGCCACCTAGTTCTGTACCAGTCATCAGCTGGTATAAATACTCTGCCACGGCCTCATGGGCTTTGAAGAGTTGTGATGCCTTTTGGAACAGCAAAAGTAATGGACAGAAAGTAAGCCCTCTTTTTAAAACTATAAAGTCAGCCTTTTCCTTCCCTCTCTTCATCTGGCTTGGCGTGGTTTCTGCACAAAACCCTTGGCTTCCTTTGTGTTTACAATGTAGCATTCAGGTGACAAATCTATGAACAGATCTCTCAACAGAATCTCTTGTCAGCTGCATACCCCACAAATGCTTTCACTGTTAACTACCAAACCATTAAAGTCTCCAAAATGACAGTATGGTTGCCAATATTCTCAGCTTCAAACCACTAAGTACCTTTTCTTCTCTTTGGCTTTTTAGTTAAACTGTGAAAAAAAAAAAAATCCATCTCACCAATGTCATCCTATCTGCGGTCCAAGCGCTCATCAAGAATCCAGAGTGGTTCCTGGAAATGTTATTCTTACTCACAGGTTTTTTTTTTTTTTTTCTCTTTATTTCCTTTGTTAGAACTGGAAGTTTACCTTCATTTTCTGTTTTTCCTTTTAGTCAGCTGTATGAAGAAGCTTTATTGTGGCTTTTCCTTTCTTTCTCTACTGTTTACCAGAATTCACAGCATTTTGTGCCTCTACTGTTTGATGGGGGGTTTTTAACCTTTAAAACACCTTAATATTCCTTTTGCTGTGGATTTCAGTGGCTGAGTGTTTCTGTATTCTTGTTAATAGTAGCAGCCCAAAAAACAGTTCAGCAAAATATCAAAATCATAAACTGCTGGAAACTGGGTTCTCGCAACATGGACTTTCATATGATCTAAAAACAAAGCCCGGGGTGGTAAAACTGACTTAAAGCACCAAACACAGATTAAAATCAGCCAGCTCAGCCCAGCTAAATTGTAGAAAATGTCTGATGACCACTGTGATGACGATGAGGATGTAATACAAAGGAAAGCTGCACGTGGGTTTACTTACAGTTGTGGCAGGTGGCTCCCATGTAGCCTGTATTGTTACAGTCACAGTAAAAGGTGCTCCAAGACTGGGAGCATTTTCCTCCATGTTCACAGTAGTTGGGTAAACATCTAAATGGAGACATTAAAAAATGTAATTAATTATAAATATTTCGGCAACAATAATGTGCTGGGGGAAAAAAAAA